>JAHXMU010000118.1:4580982-4660576 GCA_019455685.1 Philornis downsi | reverse complement strand
TTTCATTTCATTTCATTTCATTTCATTTCATTTCATTTCATTTTATTTCATTTCATTTCATTTCATTTCATTTCATTTCATTTAAATTCATTTCATTTAATTTCATTTATTTAACAATCTTTTAATTTAAAGCCTTTTGGCCAATATTAAGTAAATTACAAAATTCATAAAATAACTACTACTGCAATAATGTAATATTGATATGTTTGTAAAGGGTGGCACATAAGTAACGTTAACGGCGACTATATTAAATGCGTTCTTCTGCATCATTTAGTTTCAACTCGTGAATCAATTGCATCTTATATGGAAAAAGATGTAACACATGTAAAATTCTTTGCAAAGACGGCCTAGACATCTCTAACTGCTGAAAACGTCACTTGGTGAAGGTTTCGGGGTTTTCCTCAATACTTGCTTGCACTCGACCAATGGTCACTTCATTTCGAACTGCACGAGGTCTTCCAGCACGCAGAAGATTACAGACAGCCCTTTGTTGCCCAAAACGCTGAACCAATCGATAAATTGTTAGAGCGCTAGGAGCATTTCGAACATGAAAGAAATTTCGATATGATCTGAATAATCGAATGCTGACTTTCAAAGTAAAATTGAACAACTTTGGTTCTTTGTTCTGTGCTGAGCCTTTCCATCATAAATTTCCCAAGTATTATTTAGTTAATTCTGTAAAGAGATGAAAAGAAAATTATCCTACATTTACATTACCAGACCATAACTTAGGTGCCTGTAATACAAAAAAAGAAAATTATACAACTTTTCATCTGTTTAAAAATTATCAAAATGTATGTATTCGTTTGAAACAAGAAGATTAAACGGGGCAAAAAACGACAATTTTTCTCATAATTTGTTTTTTTTTTTTTGTAAATAAAATAAATACTTATAATTGCAGGATAGCTACTAAGATTACTGATACTGACTCCGTTATGATATCACCAAAGGAGATACAATTTTCAAGAAATGAAATATGTGGAATTTGACCTCCTTTTTATGACGATATTATATTCTCATTAAAGATGGACTGGTGCCATACGTGATTTCATACTAAAGAAGCTACCAGTTGCAGAATAATAAAGTAATATTCTAAAAATCCTAAAAAGATCTTTGTAATAATATATAATCCAAAGTATGCACTCTGATTCGAGATGATCTGACAAGAGCGATATTTATTTTATTTCTTGTTTTGTTCAATTTAGATGATTTCAGATTCGTGGTTTTGGTTCTCACTTCATTGCATTTTATTTCTTGTTTATATTCGTTTCTATATATTGAGCTTCAGAGTTTGAAAGTACATATTTTTACGGCATTTCAGGATTTAGTTTGACAGCTTGAGCAAAATTGAAACTGTCAATTCCATTTAATTCGCATAACTTACAATGTTCTAGCGGTTTGACCTTAAAATGACAAAACGTACAAACATATAAACAGTGCGTTTACAGTTTTGTGCAGGATCTTCTTTTGTTATTTGTTAATCGAAAAAGTTGTATTGCATAGTGAATCATAAAACCATATATAGAACATTTACAAATTCGTCCACATTGTTAATAAGATATACAACATAAAGATTAGAGTGGCAATTAAACGTATAGAAAAAACAGTACAAAACTACTCTATATAGTATATTATAACTATTTTGATATAGGCCCCAACAAAATGGACTGCCAGGCCTATATTTTGTCGATTTTGAAAAACCGGTTTTGTAATCTGATTACGTTAAGCATGTCTAATTTGATTGGTGCATAAGATTTGTTGGGTCTGGAGTAAACTTTACGGAAAATAGGTCATATCTGCCCGAACAGCATTTCTATCTATAAATCTAGGTGTATATGGGTAAAATTAAACAATCTGTATAGGAAGTTGCTGATACGCGATATCCGGTCCCATATTTTACTAAGCAATTAAAAAAAAAACTACTGACAAAATTTCAAGCAACTGCAGTCTGCCCATTTTTACAGAGAAAAAATTAAATATTGGTAAATCGGAAAGTATGCACAAGATGCGTGGCATTGCAATCCATTTTCGTTCTCAGGACTAAGGTTATCAAACGCATGACGTCTACCAAGTATGATCGAATTCAATGCAGCTGCTCGAAATGTACGTGAAGATAGATTCGGAATCTAACTATCAAAGCCAAAAACCAACTGTATTTGCCGACCTCTGTTATTGAGTTAACAGAGCTCTGTTAACGCATTAATTTTGGGGATTATAAATAAAAGTAATATTTTTTACGAAGTCGGGTAATATATTTTAATCAAAACGCCAATAATGGAAGAAAATACTTCAGACTGTAAGCATCCACCTTCTCTATGTAAAACAAGTGTGAAATAACGAAGTTATAATGAGTTAAAACTTAAGTTATGTATCGATATATTTGCTGACTGTGACTGACTGCTAGCACCTGCGTCAATAAAACTTATACCACTGGCTAGATCTCAGCACATAGCTTTTGAAATCGTGATCCACATATTTCAGAAGAATTTCAGAACTTGAGATTGTTCGATTTTATTTTCCCCCTAGTAAAAAACGTTTTGGCCCACTGTGCAAAAATGCCAACACCTATGTCAAAAAGACTTTTTCCGTTGGATAGATCTCAGTCCATAGTTTCAGAAACAATAGTCCATATATTTCAGAAAAATTTCAGAACTTGAGATACTTTGATTTTATGTTTCCCCTAGTAAAAAGTATTTTGGAACACTGTGCAAAAATTCTAACACCTTCTGACACAGTGGCCCATATATTTCAGAAGAATTTCAGAACTTGAGATTCTTCGATTTTATGTTCCTCCTAGTAAAAATTATTTTGGCTCACTGTGCAAAACTCCAACACCTGCGTCAATCAAAATATTTCTGTTGGATAGAGCTCAGTCCATAGTTTCAGAAACGGTAGTCTATATATTTCAGAAGAATTTCAGAACTTGAGATTCTCTGATTATATTTTCCCCTAGTAAAAAGTATTTTGGACCACTGTGCAAAAATTCTAACACCTTCTGACACAGTGGCCCATATATTTCAGAAGAATTTCAGAACTTGAGTTTCTTCGATTTTATGTTCCTCCTAGTAAAAATTATTTTGGCCCACTGTGCAAAAATTCCAACACCTGCGTCAATCAAAATATTTCTGTTGGATAGACCTCAGTCCATAGTTTCAGAAACGGTAGTCTATATATTTCAGAAGAATTTCAGAACTTGAGATTCTCTGATTATATTTTCCGCTAGTAAAAAATATTTTGGCCCACTGTGCAAAAATTCCAACACCTGCGTCAGTAAGACTTTTTCCATTAGATAGATCTCAGCCCACAGTTTCAGAAACGGTAGTCCGTATATTTCAGAAGAATTTCAGAACTTGAGATACTTCGATTTTATGTTCCGCCTAGTAATAAATATTTTGGCTGTGTCAATAAGACTTTTTCCATTGGATAGATCTCAGTCCATAGTTTCAGAAACAATAGTCCGTATATTGCAAAAGAATTTCAGAACTTGAGATTCTTCGATTTTATTTTCCCCCTAGTAAAAAAATTAAATTTTGAAATCTTCGTAATTAACAAAAATGTATTACCTATCTAAATTAGGAAATTAGGAATTCGGTGTGGAATTATTTAATTGCTTTACTCTTTGCCTATATTCTTTGTCCTTAAAAAAAAGAATCCTAGTAACAATATAATATATTCCGCAAATCAGTGAAACGCCACTTATATGCGGATATGTCCCGAAACGCAAAAATACCTGACTGACATGCAAAAAAGAATGTTATGATTAAAGAGAATTATTATTTGTTTTTGCCATTTGGTGCCCAAAAACTATGCGTAAATTCATTTTCCGCACAAACTCGCGGAATGAGACGCGATGTAACTAAAAATGAACATAGTGTTTCCTTAAATCATTTCCAATCATTCAAATCATTGCGATCTTCCCCAGTTTTTCTTTAATTTTCATGCCTGTGACTAATTTTTTTATTTTAAACTTTTACATATAATTTGCCTGAGTTTAGCTGCCTCTGTAAGTTGTTAGGAAAGGTATATATTGGAACGAAAAATCGTTAATAGACATGATTCAATATATAAAATTATAAATAAACATTTTTATGAAAAATAAGTCTAAAAAAGGAAGAGTGGGATTACAATCGAGGCGGCACTAGTGCGACTCGAACTCGGCACATTCCGTTTGTTAGACGGACGCGCTAGCTGCTGCCCCAAAATATAACAACAAGAGGCGTTGTAAACACATACATATGTAGATGGCCAAATTTTATATACATACATATATCAACATTGCAAAAATCAAGTTGTACAGACATAACATAGGCAATATTCATTACTCTCTCACTCTCTCCCTCTCACAGAATTTCATAAAATTAGACCCTAACTCAGTATAATGTTTGCGACTTCTTCTTCTCTATTTTGGGTTTGCAAATACTGTACAGTGGTGGTAATATATTGATAGAGATGATTGATATAGCAGGGGGAGTAGCAGGGAATCCTCTAATCACTTTGATACCTCTCTCGTTGTGGTTGTGGAATGTAAATGTTGGACCGTATTGCGAATTATCCAATAGCAATGATCTTTAGGAGGACCAATTTCACAGTTGGTTTCTACCAGAGAACTGAAAATTGGAACTTGTAATTTGGATCATATAATTTCACAGTCATGTGAAATTATATGTAATCAAATTGATCGTACAGAAATTACAAGTGGCGATAAATAAAAGATGAGAATTAGAATTAGTGCCAATTCAAAGGAGATTTATTCAGGCAACGAGTTGTGCTTACCAGTTAAGATTTGATTTGTAAGTGATTTTTTCTTATTACAAAACTTTCGACCACAGTTAATTTCATATGTTACAATTCAGAATTCAATTACATTTAGTACACATTTTTTTTACTCAGTGGAGTTATGTAACACTTCAGGGGCAAAAATTTGAGTTCATTCACAATAATATTCTTACAAAAGTACATTTTAATATACAAAAAAAGGTTAAATTTAATATAAATTCAATGGTAAATTTAAATATGTATATAATCTCACAATTATGGCTAAAATATTGAAGTTTAGACAAACACATTGTACTCGTATATCAGGAAACCGGGAACCGTCACAGTTCTATCTGCCGCGATCAAACACATTTTTTTTTGGGAATCTTCACTGTAAATAAAATCTGAAAATATCTTTCAGATTTAAAAACTGAGATTCTTCGGCTGTTTCTCTTCTAGTACAAACATTTTGACACACTGTGCCTTAATGAAAATAATATGTGACCAATAGAAAGAAACCGATCCTTCGGATCATGTGATAAAAAGGTTTTGTTGCTTCAATTGTGCCAGTGTGAATAATGTACATACATACACATATATGTATGTAGTTAAACCAAATGTTTTATGAACATCGTAAAGTAATCGCAATGTGACACGTTCTTGGGAATCCGGGTTCAAATCCCAAAGTTGTCGACATAAGTTTTTCTCTTAAAATTCAGTAATCAGTTTCGTCTTAAAATTCGTTTTTCTTAAAAAACAAAGGGCATTTGCGCGGAACATAAAATTGTCTAATCTGTGCACAAGAAAAATATTTGTTCTCTTTTTAGTTCGTTTTATATTATTCATTTTAACTAATATATATGTATGTATATACAATACGTAACGTAATTTGAAACGAAATATGTCCATTTCCTGTTTCAAATCATTGTAGTCTTGATTAATTTTTACGTCTGTAACTACTACTCTTTCATATTTTAAAGTGTTACTTGGGATTACTTAAATTTAGCTGAATAAATTTTTACATTTTGCGGGTACGGAAAATCCATTAATAGACTGTAAAGTGCAGTTTAATGTGAAAAAAGAATTTAATTAAAAAAAAAATAGCACAATGAAGCAATTTTCACCAAAATCAAATACAGACGCAAACAGGGCATGAACCAGCGACTCGGCGATCGGTATGCAGATGTGCCAACTGCTGATCTAAAGATGCCAGTCAACGACATACGCACTGATTCTGTCTTTCTCATTGCATTTCAGGGGAAAATGAAAACGCTGCTTTATACTTTCTGTATTTGGTTTATGTTGTAAATATAGGTTTTTACATATTCCATTGAAAACAACAAATGACGAAATTAGTCAAAACATTGCCCCAGCCTCAAATCTGTGTAAGCAAAATGCCAAAAAATAACGGTAAATGCAAACAACGCGATAAGTAGAAACTAAACTAATGAACGTATGTGGGAACACTTTCGTGTCACTTGAATTTATTTAATATACTTATACATAAATATATATCGTTGTACCATTACTTGGCAAAATTATCTGAACTGCTACTTCTCTGAAAAAAGAAGAAAATATCAATTTTTTAAAAAGTGAACGTTTAATGTTAGAAAAGGAAAAGGTTAATATTTCACTTGCTTCAAATACATTATCAACGATTAAAAATAAACTGTTCCATATCCACGATTCGCAAAAAAACAAAACTGGAAAATGTTTTTTTTTAGTACTAAGTAAGGTTCTTTTTGTGAAATTCCTTTCACACTAACAGCAACGGCGATTTTTTTGTCGGAATCAATTATTAGCTATTTTCTTTTTTTTTAAGTTTTAAATTTACTTACCTTACTTTATTACATATTAACATTTCCTGTGGGCGTGAAATCTAATTTAATTTTAACTAAAAAAAATACGTTTTGTAACGTATTTTGTTTACAAATTATTATAACCGAATTCGTGTATATGTTGATTTATACAAACGTTGTGCGTATAGTCAGAGTACAAAGCAGGATTCATTTTTGTATGTCTATCTACAAAGTAAGGAAGTGCGATTAATTGATTAATCATTCAACCCGAATAATCAAAATCCGGAATAATCAATTATTTATTTAATAGTGCATTTGGATTAATCATATTTACGATGAATCAATTAATCGTTATTTTGGTTATTGAATACTCATTATTAATTGATTAATTGAACAATTGAATAAACAAAACTTGAATAACAGAGCATATCGCATTTCACATATTACATTGTGTGTCTCTAAAAAAGGTTCACCTCATTTTTTGGCACATAAAAACTTGTTCCTTAGGTACATATTTCTTTCTTATTGTTCTCATATACAAAATATTTATTTGTTCAAATTTGATTAATCAAAATTCAAATTATTTGATTAATCATATATCTAAATAATCAGAACTTACGATTACTCGATTCACTGAATAACCAAAATAGGGATTAACCTACAAGTTTATTAATCGATTTATCACACATCCTTATTACAAAGTCAAAACACCACAGATTGTTTCTATTCTGCTCCACAGTAATCATAACATTTTTTCAGTATCAGCAATAAATGCACTGTCGCAGTTATTTTTAGATTTTATTTACAGTGAAGCTTACCAGATGTGTTTGCAAACCCAAAATAGAGAAGGAGAAGTCGCTAACATTATATTGAGTAATGATCTAATTTTATGAAATTTAGATAGAGGGAGAGAGTAAGAGAGAAATAAATATCGCTTATGTTATGTCTGTACAACTTTCTTTTTGCAATGTGTATATGTTGAAATATGTATATAAATTTTGGCCATCTATTTATGTGTTTGCAACTGCAAATGTTGCTGTGTTTTGGGGCAGCAGATACAGCGTCCGTCTAACAAACGGGCTGTCCCGAGTTCGAGTCACACTAGTGCCGCCTTGATTTGTAGTCCACTTTTCCTTTCAGACCTATTTTTCATAAAAATGTTTATAATTTTATATACTGAATCATTTTGCTGTCTATTAACGATTTTTCGTTTCAATATATATCTTTCCTAACAATTTACAGAGGCAGCTAAACTCAGGCAAATTATATGTAAAAGTTTAGAATAAAAAAAGTGGCCACAGGCATGAAAATTAAAGAAAAGCTGGGGAAGATCGCAATGATTTGAATGATTGGAAATGATTTAAGGAAACACTATGTTCATTTTTAGTTACATCGCGTCTCATTCCGCGAGTTTGTGCGGAAAATGAATTTACGCATAGTTTTTGGCCACCAAATGGCAAAAACAAATAATAATTCCCTTTAATCATAACATTCTTTTTTGCATGTCAGTCAGGTATTTTTGCGTTTCGGGACATATCCGCATATAAGTGGCGTTTCACTGATTTGCGGAATATATTATATTGTTACTAGGATTCTTTTTTTTAAGGACAAAGAATATAGGCAAAGAGTAAAGCAATTAAATAATTCCACACCGAATTCCTAATTTCCTAATTTAGATAGGTAATACATTTTTGTTAATTACGAAGATTTCAAAATTTAATTTTTTACTAAGGGGAAAATAAAATCGAAGAATCTCAAGTTCTGAAATTCTTTTGCAATATACGGACTATTGTTTCTGAAACTATGGACTGAGATCTATCCAATGGAAAAAGTCTTACTGACACAGCCAAAATATTTATTACTAGGCGGAACATAAAATCGAAGTATCTCAAGTTCTGAAATTCTTCTGAAATATACGGACTACCGTTTCTGAAACTGTGGGCTGAGATCTATCTAATGGAAAAAGTCTTACTGACGCAGGTGTTGGAATTTTTGCACAGTGGGCCAAAATATTTTTTACTAGCGGAAAATATAATCAGAGAATCTCAAGTTCTGAAATTCTTCTGAAATATATAGACTACCGTTTCTGAAACTATGGACTGAGGTCTATCCAACAGAAATATTTTGATTGACGCAGGTGTTGGAATTTTTGCACAGTGGGCCAAAATAATTTTTACTAGGAGGAACATAAAATCGAAGAAACTCAAGTTCTGAAATTCTTCTGAAATATATGGGCCACTGTGTCAGAAGGTGTTAGAATTTTTGCACAGTGGTCCAAAATACTTTTTACTAGGGGAAAATATAATCAGAGAATCTCAAGTTCTGAAATTATTCTGAAATATATGGGCCACTGTGTCAGAAGCTATGTGCTGAGATCTACCCAATGAAAAAAGTTTGATTGACGCAGGTGTTGGAATTTTTGCACAGTGGACTAAAATATTTTTTACTAGGGGGAAAATAAAACGGAAGAATTTTAAGTTCTGAAATTCTTCTGAAATATGTGGACCACGATTTCAGAAGCTATGTGCTGAGATCTAGCCAGTGGTATAAGTTTTATTGACGCAGGTGCTAGCAGTTAGTCACAGTCAGCAAATATATCGATACATAACTTAAGTTTTAACTCATTATAACTTCGTTATTTCACACTTGTTTTACGTAGAGAAAGTGGACGCTTACAGTCTGAAGTATTTTCTTCCATTATTGGCGTTTTGATTAAAATATATTACCCCACTTCGTAAAAAATATTACTTTTATTTATAATCCCCAAAATTAATGGGTTAACAGAGCTCTGTTAACTCAATAACAGAGGTCGGCAAATATGCTAGTTAGATTCCGAATCTATCTTCACGCACATCTGCTCGAAGGATATGAAGCTAAGACGCTAAAATAGCTAAGAGGAATGGCTACTGGATCAATTTTTCGTAAATGTTGCCAGACATTGTAAATTACTACCACGAATAAATAATCAAATTGATGCAGCCTTCGATGTGGAAGGTACAGGAAAAATTAAATTTTGTTACATCAATCAACTTGTATGGAAAATACCAGAAAGGTGTAGAAAATAATTATAGGTTTTAAATACCGAATAAATGGTAAACATGTTATTGGGGATTACTCATTTAGAAACTAATAGATAAACTTTCAGTATCTAAATGAGCAGAAATATGGTCGTGATGAAAAACTCTTGCTAAGTATTTTGTGAAGTTAAGCTTTTTCCAATTTCCGGCCCGTTCAAAAAAAGATTGCATATTATAATTAGCTCATTCGTAATCTTTTCCACAAGTATAGTCTTTCGTACGAGAACAAATTTTTATTATTAATTTTCCTGATCTAATTGCATCGTTTGAAGAAAAGTATAATTATTGAAATTAGTTAATCTTTTCCCCGATTGCTTCCAATATTTATTCAGGGCCTCAAAAATTTACATTAATTACCATTCCCACAGGTTATTCGGCATAATAAATGGAAAGTGATGACTCAATCGAATCTTAAAACGACATGAAATATCCGTGTTGTACTGGCTGACAGAGCGTCTAGCAGGTACTAGGTTAAAGTGTAAAACCTATCCTAATCCCTAATGCCATTTTTCGGTCTCAAAAATGAAGTTAAACAAATCACACTTTAAGCTATGATTTCGATAAAACCTTAATTTCATAATGCCTGAAACTTTGCCATTATATACGAAATACAATGTCAGTTAAATAACCGCCTCTGGATTAGTTGCAGCAGTGGATCCTTTTGAGATAGTTTTCGAATACATTTCGGGGCGGTATCTCGGCGATAACTTAACAAATGTTGGTGTTAAATTGTGTCATTATTTGGGGATTATCCGCGCAAACACGATTTTTGACGTAGCCCCACAAGAATGTCTAATGGCGTCAAATCGTCACCAAGAGGCCAACTGACATCTCCAAAACGTGCAATTACACTTTCTGGAAACTTCTTATGCAACAAATCCAAAATTGGTCATGTTGTGTGGCTCGTGGCACCGTCTTTTTCAAATAAAATATCATAATCTCCAATTGCAGCCCAAAAAAGTCGGTTATCATACGGGAATAACGGACTGAATTGACGGTAACGGTTCCTCCAGCATTGTTTTCCAAAAAATGCGGCCTAATGACACCTCCAGACCATAATGCGCGTCAAACTGTCACTTTTTATGCGTGCAATGGCTTTTCCACAATTATTTCTGGGTTCTCCAAGTCCATATACGCAATTTTGCTTGTTGACGTAACCACCGGGTGAGGAAAAAGCTTCATTCCTGAAGATGGAACCATGCCTGCACGATACGATTCTCCCATTCCAGTCCACTGCTTTGACCTCACACTGCTTCCTTCGTCTCAGGTATGAAGTGGTGGATTCATGTCTCATCCGCAGTTATTAATTGATGAAAAAATTTGGGTTTGTTGCAGTGAAACATCGCCAAACACTCTACTAAAATATCTTCACTTTTTTAAATGCCTGTCATTTCAGCTGACTCCTTTAGCTAACGATCATCCAATAGTATTTTGTGGATTTTCTTAATTGTGTCTGACGTGGACACCTCAATTGGTCGTACACCTCGGTGTTTGTCTTGGCAGCTCGTACGGCCTTGTTTGAATTCTGTCACCCAATCTTTTACAGTTGTAAACGAAGGTGCAGGTTCCATCAGAGTAGAATCTAACTGGTTGAACTGAGACCTTTCAAATGGCTATTGAATTACATAACGGTGACCAATTTTTTCCATGTTTACAAATTCACTAAGATCGTTTAATTTTGATGGCGTCTTCTTCAAAAACATCAAATACTCGTAACCGTTGACCATATTAAAAGCATCCACATTAAAAGCCTATAGGTTGATTACATTGGTATGTTACACATATTGTGATTCGTTGTAAATCTGTTTATATAACTTTCGTAAACTTATATTTGAAAGGCTTTCATTGGTTCTCCATAAGTATACAATTTCAAATAAATATCACAGGTTGCAATGGAAAAGCAAAACGCCTATTGGTTCGCCTAAGGAGTAGGAGCACCTCTAACAGAAACAATATAGTTTCACAATCCTTTAACAAAAGTAGTAGCTATTAAACATTTTTTTGATTGTTTTACATTTTACATTTACAATTTATGACTTTGAAAAATAAATTATCCTGTCTAATAGTGAAGTTCAAACTCTGTGTATGAATGAATGGTAGTATTGTGTGCTTGGCCCATTAATTCAGCTTAGAACACATTTCTACCTTCAGGGAAACAGAAGATGAATATGGTTAATGAAATATGCAAAATGCAACAACGATGGTAAAACAAAACCCACTGCACTCATGCATTGTTGTTAATATCAAACATTTTTGCAAATAGTTTTACACTACGGGCGTTTTCCGACAATTTGGTTAAGACAAATTGAAATGCAGCTGATGGCTGGTGAATGTGCAATAACGTCACCTATAAATATTCACAGAGAAGCATTCAGATGCATGCAAAACCACTTTCACAGTCATTGATGTGCGAGGGGTATACGAGTATTATGCGAACGTAATAAGTAATTGTATTTTAGTGAATCTAAACACCAAAATAGGAAAATATCTGAATTGGAAATCTAGATAAATGTTAAGAAACTCAGCTGTGCTTAATTTTTTTTCTTCATTATTTTAGCATGCAATAAGTTTTGTCTATGTTTTTTTGTTTACTTTCTCCCGGAGGAATGAAGGTACATATAGTTTGATATGGCCAAAAATGTAACCCCCAGAAAGAAACTTTTAAAGTATCTAGTGTCTTTTGACCAAATGTGTTTTACACCTTATTAACTCGATTGTGCAATGCTTGTCTCTCTGACTGGCTGGCTAGCTGATAGACACGACAACTGTCGTTATTCGTTATGAAATTTTTTAAAATATTTTGCCAAATTGTATCCGGGCATTTTAAATTATGTGTATCGAACCAGTCCCTCAGGCATCTTCTATACAAACTGATCGATTACGTGGACCACAGTAACCTGCATTTCCCCCACTCTATTGTTTTGTATTGCTCAGTAAAATTTGATAAGGTCGATTGTTCAAACATTCTTCTTCGGGTACCCCCCATACAGATGACCGATTTAGCTCACGTGTTCTTAAGTTCATATCTTTTATTCAGTTATTCTAAATTCAGTCAAATTTGATACACATTATGCGCCTTATACACTCATTGTTGGAAAAGGAAATAATTCGGATTGCCCAAATCCTTCCTCCTGGTACCTGCCACACAAATAGCCGATTAAGCTCATACATTCTTAGCTTTGTGTCTTTTAAGTTGTTATACGGAATTCAGTAAAATTTGATGAACTGACGCCTAAAAATTAAAAGGTGCTGTCTCTCCCCGCCCCATCTGGTAACCGCTATACAAATGACCGATTTAACCAATGTATTCTTAGATTCAAATTTGTTCCTTTGCTGCACTGAATTCACTCAAATTTGTCCCACATTAAGCGTTTGCCAAAGTAAGATTAGAGAATGAAAAGTGGCGGTTTCGCCACACCATTTCTGGTGTCTCCCATAAAAATTAATCGGTTTTCCGAAATTTGATCTTTTTCTTGTAGTTTCTAATTTGGCGGATGCAATAACATAGATTTCTGGTATGACGACAAAAAAGCGACATATAACGACGTCTCTTTTGATACCTTACATACGAATGACAGATTTGGGCGATATACATACGTATTCTTAGCTCCATGTATTTCAAAAAATGCTGATTAAAATTAGTTACGAGGGTAACAGTGGACGGCATTGCCACACCGCTTTTGTTCCTCCCATTAAAATTAGTCGATTTGTCGAAGCAATCCCTAATTAGCAGATTGTAGTAACTTAAACAGTTGTTAATTGTATTATGTTATGAAGCTCGCTAAAATTTGGAAATATCGAGCGGGTAAACACGCTTTTGTTTTCCATACAAATCATTTAATTCATACCACATATCTCCAAGTTTAAATTTTCCTTAAATTTCACTAACTTCGGTGTAACTTGGCGCTAACGAAAATGGAATATTTCAATTATAACTTTTAAGGTATCTGCAGGAATGTATTAAAATTTTGCGTAACGTAATTTCTTCATAGGATCTAATTTAAATTTAGAACTGTATAACATCACCGCCTTCGTTCCGGCTCCTCCCATGCAAATTGGTGGTTGTGGTCAGTCCTAATATTTTACATCGCTTAACATAATTGGAGAAAGTGGGACAATTCCTCCCTCCGCCCCTGGTATAAAAACAAATTCCCTTCCATCCTATGAGGAAGATGTGGGAGAGCTTCTTACGACGATTCCGAATGTCACAGTTTAAGATGCATTTGCCAGACTTGTTGGATACTCGACTCTACTCGAAGTGTTCGTCAGACATATCGAGGTGACTGCCGCTCAAAAACTTTTGAAATTTCCACGCTCACTCGCTAGATCTTTGATTCGACCATACAATAAGTTTATCACTGTATAATCTCCATATCGATTCTAGTGTCTCTCATACGTAATAGTGAATTTGACGAAAATCAGTTTTCATACCATCCCTCGAAGGAATGAAGATACATGGTAGCGTACCAATTATGCTACAATAAGAAATTCAAATACTTCTTAATTAATGTATTTCATTTATATTTATTGAATAGATTTCATTTTATATAACAAATTTGTTTTGAAGATGATAGACGGTCATTCACACATATGCGGCACCTGATCAGAAAATTATTCATTACGGGATCGCCTAATATTACACAGGTCTACAAATTTGAAAAAAAAAAAAAAAATTAACTGCAGAAACGAAGCATGCTTTTAAACCAATCTGAGTGCGCTGAATTCGAATCTGGCATTAAAAATTGGGCTACAACGTCTTGTTAATTTTTTATCGCATGCTGGCAATACTGTAAAAGTGTCAATACTGACCACATTCATTCTAAATCGTCATAATAGTAGCGTTTAAGCATGTCAGAGAGATCGTGTGTTACTGACCCATGCTATTTTTGCTTTGCATATGGTGAACATTTGGTTGAAAAAAAGGGATATGCAGTATCAGAATTATTAAAATATGCATATCTAAATTATTTTAGTTTTGCTGTCAGAAACTTGAACAAACCATGGACACCGACAATGTTTTGCAATAGTTGCAGAACTGTTTTATACAAGTGGTCAAATGGCAAGAAGATCTATTTCGATTTTTTCTATTCCAGTACTATGGATTGGATTGGACTGGATTCAGTATGAAAAATCGCAAAAATATTACTTACACGAATGTCCCATCAGTTTCCAAACCAGTTCAACGTCTACCAAATGACCCATTACTAATCATTCCCAGTGATACCAGCAGTGGATTCGAAACATCTGTCACCAGCAGTGGTAGTTTGTATTAGACTGATAATGAACGGCATTTAGTGACTCAAGCTGAGCTGAATGATCTAACTCGGGATTTACATTTAACGAAGCAAGTCGCAGAATTACTAGCTTCAAGCGTGCAGCAGTGGAAACATGTTGCAGTTGGGACAAAAGTAACAGTCTATAGAAATAGAAGCTTGGATTTGGCTGCATATTTTGAAAAGAAACACTCTATTCTATACTTTACTTATGTTGATGGTTTATTTCAAATAATGAACCAGCCATATGATAAAACTGAATGGTTTAAATGCTCTTCTTTTGCATAATGGGAATAAAAAAGCATCCATACCAATTGCTCATGCCGTTAAGGCCAACAAACTAGGGGAGTGTGGTCACAAAAATTTAGTGAATATTGAAAGAAATTATCAAGGGTTTTGGGATAGAAGCATGCTGGGAGACTATTTCTGGACTCTAATACATGAAACCGAACTGAAAAATACAAATGACGTTCCATTGACGCTATTCACTTGAAAATTCATAGAATAGAATAAAATAAAATAACAGAGCTTATTTGTTAATATATGCAAATTGTGCAATACGTGCAATCACGTATTATAAATAGCATACATGCGAAATTTGTAGCCAGCATGTCCCAATAAAGCTTTACTGCCCTGAGGCCAAATTTAATATTGTTATTTATTGTATAGACTCTTAAATTAGCAACTAAAAAAAAAGAAATTAGTTAGTATTAAGAGAATTATTAGTTATTATTAGATATCATGTAACTTCTGTTGAACCTCTCGCTCATTTATATACATTCATATGTTTTAAAATGACAAACTGTTTGGTGGGGACCTTTGCCAAACAACAAACTACAGACAGATAAAAATAGTTGAAGTTTAAAGGCCAACTACATACGAATCTACTGCTTTGTTTGGTTACAATTTGCGTTCAACCTGCTAATGCTACGGATACCGACCCACCAACCGACCAAAGGATGGATCAAAACGAAGAAAACTAAAAGCTAAACCTTAAAAACATAACGCGTGATACATTATCGCATGGCTGTCTAAAAGCATCCACTGACTGACTAAATGTTCCACGCAGAAACCAGCACTAATGCTGCATGATGCTGGTGGCAACTGCAAGTGATAGATGTGCACTTGGAGGCCAGTCATATATATGTCGGTTTGTTTTAGGAGGTGTCACCGCAATGACATATTTCGGTAAAGCGTAACAATTTAGAATTGTATACGGCGCTTAAGATCGCAGCGACAGGCAGAAGTAGCGGTGCATCACCCACATTGATCATTCCACAAAATATATCTGGGGCCGTACAAATGGGAAGCGAAGGATAATTACAGCATCCATATGGAAAAATGTGGTAAAATTTAGCCATGGCATTGCATTTATTTCAGCTTTAGGAAAATGAAATTCCATTTGACTGATACATAACCGGAAATATTTACATTAGGTGTTCACTTGATATGAAGTTGCTATTATGAATTTAAAAAATTTCCAAAATTTGGAAGTTCCATAGTTCTAGTGTTATATAAAAAATTTGTTCTTAATTGAAATTAAACAATATTTTCTATGAGGTCAATTATACATATATATATATACATACATACTGCATTAAGTGTTGTTCAATCGGAGTTAGGTGAGCAACATTACATCACAGGACATTTGTGACCCTTACTCTTGCAAACTTGTGTTTGCTTAAAAATATAAGATCCTTATTCGTTTAATTGGGTGCGCAACTAAGTCCTCACTGTTTTTTTTTTTATAAAAATGCAACTTTATGAAAACATGTTTACGATTGATTAATTAAAAGTATTGCCCATCGCTAGCTACTACTTTTTCCCATCTTCCTGGTAAAGCTCGAGTTCCGTCACGGTAAAACTGTTCATCTTTCGAGGATATCCCCGAATCTAGCCATTCCTTGCTGTTGTCATATGAGTCGAACTGTTAGTTAGTCAGACCGTGTGCCATAGAATGAAACAAGTGATAATCGGACGGTGCAATATCTGGTGAATGGGGAGGATGGGGATAGACTTCTCAGCGTTTCCAGGTAAGTCTTAACGGGCTTGACCAAGTGAGACCGAGCGTTGTTACGCCGAAGAATCACTTTTTCCTGCCTCGTAATAAATAACACCAACATGGTCCCACCAAAAACAGAGCTAACCTTAGCAGCGTAAATATTCGGCCGAGACGACGACGTAGAAGCATGACCAGGCAGCCCTCATGAATTTTGTTTCTTTGGATTGCTATAATGAATTCATTTTTCATCACCCGTTACAATACGATGAAAAAATCCCTTCCTTTTTTGTCGCTGAAACAGTTGTTCATAGGCGAAAAAATGACACTTAACGTCCCTTGGCTACAACTTATAAGGATTGGTTTGGCGGGTAACTTCTAATACTGAAGCAAACTCTACCTGCGTTTGACATGGATACTCATCAAGCAATGCCGTCAATTCAGTTTCTTCGAAGGTTTTTCGTGTCCTTCACGCGAACGGTCACCGACAACAAAATCACCGTCTTCAAAGCAACAGAACTAATTTCGACACGTTGTTTCACCTGAAGCAGCATCTCCGTAAACGTTTTGATGAACTTCAGCCGCCGTTTTCTTCGATTGAAAGAAGAAAATCAATACTTCCCGCATATGACGATTATTTGGCACTAAAACATACATATTTACACAACCAAAAGAATATGATGTCAACACAAAATCACTATTATGTCGAGGCGGTATGTTTACCATATGCCTAAGCTTGGTTCATGATGTTTAGGTTATGGCAGAATCGACTAGCACTTACAGCTGGCGCCATCTATTGGCAAACAGCGGGAACTTAGTTGCACACCTTATAATTTATTGTATATTTGTAGAACATTTGAAATTATAAATAATATTTTATGAATAGGCCTCTCATTGTATACGTAAGCTAATATTTATGACCAAAATGTTATTTTTCCAAAAATTACTTCTTACGTATTTCTAAAGCATTGTGGAAAAAAATGAAATACAGTTAATTTTGCCATTTTGATAAAACATTAGTGTTACTTTTTTTTGGACGAGGGAGTTACTTTATGTATAAACCAGTATAGAAATTTCAGTCTGATGAGGTTATGAAAAGTGATAAGTTCTCATCAGAAATACTCTGTGTTGAGGTGCAGTAAAGAACCAAGGTTATAACTTTCAGAAATCCTTCGATTAACAATTCTTAATGTATATTGCTAAATTGGTCAATTTCTATCTTCTATCAATTCGAGTGGCGTGGCAATGAATTCCAATTTCATTAGCAGTGAAAAATGCTTGATGGATTCTAAATTATACTGAATATAGAATATGAATCTAGTTGTACATGAGTTAAATAAGCCAATTTGTATGGAAGATGCGAGAGAGGTCTTGATTATTTGATCAATTTTAAAGAGTTTACCCAACATTATAACTGTTTGCGAATTAGGGGTAAGGAAGGAAAATTTAGTTTCAACGATCGATTTGTTAAAACTAAATTTTTCATTAGTAGATGAAGCTTCAGAATGTTCGCAGCAACTTAACTCATGTTCATAATCAAGACTTTATTTACCAAGTTTGGGTGAATTCGATATAACCGCTCTAAAGATAAGGATTTAAGAACAAATGGACTAAAAAAGTCAATTGTATGGGTGGCACTAGAAGGGGTGTAGATATATGGTCGGTTTTTCTCCATTTTATAGAGGATTATTCAGCAAAAATCTCGACCACCGTAATCTACTAATTAGAAATTACAGAAGAATTGTTAAATTTTGGAAAATCTGACCGATTATTATGGGAAGTACCAGAAAGGATGTAGGTAGAAATGCGCTCTGTTTTTATACTGAAACATCACTAAGATAAATGATCAATATTTGAGAAGTTTGACTAAGTTTGGTGCAACCAAATAAAGGATTTGAATTTCATAAACAATAATAAAGCTTAATGAAAATAAAGTTTAATTAAAGTATGTCAAATGTGCCATTTTGTGTGGTAGAAATTGGCACGGTCGTGACAATTCTGCCAATTTGTAATCCCTAACAAAGAATTGGCCAAATTTTACATAAGGCCAAAACGGGCGCTGTTAAATCGTCTGAAAAAGAGAGAGTAAACAACTTTATTAAAATTTCAATGGATTCTTGTAAGCACTTTATGTCACAAAAGCAACTTTTTCAGAGGAAAACGGTCAGTGGACAGATGAACGGTTATAGCTCCATCGAATTAGAGCTTAAGAAATTTCCAAATTCAATTTCACGCTTTCCAATCTGTGCTGTGTTTATATAAATCCAACTTTCTGCAATTGTTTTCTCCTTAATATAATTGAGCCAAGCAAATTACACAGAACACTTATTTTTATTGACTGTATGCCAGAATTAATTGTCGTGCATACGAAATATATGATTAAAATAAATTACACACCACATTCTTAAGGCGATGAAAAAATAATGTTAAATAATTACAATTAATGATATATAATCCACAAGTGATATGATTGTGTATTAAGACAATTATGAGCCACGAACATAATAAAATACCAATTAATGACAAGCAACCTGTAGGCCATTATTAAAAGTTAACAGTCGAGTTGAGTATTTGTTCTTGCGGAATTCTCTTTGGGGCAAATATTTATAGCCCACACAACTACAAATAGGCCCTCATGAATGTTTACCTTTATTATTGCTATGATTTTAATTCACAAGATGTTTGGCAGCCGTATAATTTATAACCGAAGTTATGAGTAAATATATGACAAATCCAATCAAGAAAATTGACAAAATAATATACTAAATACTGGTAAATGCCCACTTTGGTTTTGTAAGCGGAGAACAGGCTAGGAGAAATGTATGGCAAATGGAGAAAAAATGTTTTAGATTTCGTAACAAGAATGCAGGTGACACTTAGAGACTGTTTCCATAATACCTTCAAAGTGATATGCAAGCGGATTGCCAATGAAGGAAAGCATTAGAAAAGGGGTTTTTATAAAACGTACAAAAGCTGCCAATCATGAACTATTAACGTTTTCGAAAAACAATGATGCCGTTATACATTTTTTCGTCATATCCGTTCATTTGGCAACAATAGATTTATGGTAACAGTCCCTTAAGCCCTCTCTCGACAAACAAAAATCCGACTGTACCAAACGTTGGTTCTACCCGCCTTGTTATATGGCGCTGAATCCTGGTTTATGATGCCATCGGATGAATCAGTACTGGCAGTTTTCGAGAGGGAAATACTCCGGAAGATATATGGAACCATCATCGTTGACGGAGAGTATCGGCGTCGCATGAGCAACGAGCTGTATGAGCCATATGCTGACATCGACGTAGTCAAACGCATTAATATACAGCGATTGCGTTGGCTGGGTCATGTTATGCGGATGGAGCCAAATGCTCCGGCACGGAAAGTTTTCGACAACGAACTCAATGGACGGCGCAGAAGAGGGCGACCAAAACCGCGTTGGAAGGACAAGGTTTCTGAAATACTATGGAAGCTTGGTGTGACGAATTGGAGGAGAAGCGCAGAAGATCGAAACGCTTGGAATTGTTTCCTATGGGCGACGTATAATAGATAAGGCTGTCTATTCCAGTCACCACATAAGAAGAAGAAGTAATCGCTGGGACAAAGGTGTATCTAAAATAGCTTCTGGAGCTATGTCATACATTCAGTTTTAAATGCATGAACTTTTTGTATGATATTTCTTTTCTTTCGGTCATCTTTTTTGTCTTAATTAAACGCACCAGTTTAAATTTAAAATGTGTTGGAGGTATACATCATTCGATAGGTCCAAAATTGTAACACAAAGAAGTGTTAAAAGTACCAATTATCTTTTAACCAAGTGTGTTCTACGACTGTTTAAGGTTGATCAATTTTCATGTGTCTCTCTGGCTGGCTGATAGATACGATAAATTCTGATACATTTTTATGGAACTTCTTTGTAGAGTCTAATATATTTCCAGGATGAGAGTAAATGGGCAATATTGTAACTTATTTGTACTGCAATGTTTACCCAGTAAAATAAGTATATTCGCGGAAGCTGAAATTCAGCGTAATTTTTGGAGCAAAGTGGTGAAAATTTATGTAATCACCAGTGAATTGAACATAAGACTTGTTTTAGGATGGAAGAAGTTTTTTATGGTGTGTCTTGTTCACATTTTCATAAGAGTCTTTATAGCAATGAAAACGTGCAAATGTGAAAACGTGTCTTTATAGCATTTTAGTGCAATTTTTCATTTGAGCAATATAATATGAACTAATAATATAAATTACTCTGGTCTGCAGTAATGCTGCTAGAAAATATGAGGAATATAACAAATTTCAGTTAGCCGACCAATTTGTGCGGAAAGAATCAATGAATTTTCATCAGCATCAAATCATTTTATTCTCAGACTTTGACGCGTGCCAAACTGAATTGCATGTAGCGCAATTGAGGGGAAACATAGACCTTTAAATACTTCAATCAAATCGATCTTTCATATACCATGTTTCAGCAATGGTTTACTTTACTTTGGTTGGGGTTTTCAGCTTTTATCAAGTGTTATGACATAATGAAGAGGAGAAACCATTACAATACTGGAGCACACCTGTAAGAAATTACAAAAGATATATTGAATTTCAGAAAATGAGTTAATGCGGACTGCAGGTCCTGACAATGAGGCCTTACTTGTACACAGATAAAAATTTATCCTATGAATAGATATCAGTGCAACTGAATATTAAATATGGGCTTAACAGCACATGGGCTAAATCGGTCATTTGCAATGAAGGGTCGTAGTTTTCAATTACAAGAGTCATAAGTGAAAAAATTCAAAAATAAAGACTCGAAATAACGGAAACAATTTGAATGTCGGTAAACACGCGTGGATATGCCTTCCTTGCAATTCATGCATTTGAAATTCGTGTCTACTACCTATCCAGGCAAATGGGCGGAAATAGCTCAATCGGCGGTCAGATTAGTCGAAATATACTTTACAACATTACAGTTTCTTTTGGTTATTAAATTCTTTACATTAACTAATGATATTACCCTGTTTCCTTCATAGAGAAGAAATTTATTTGCGACGAATTTAATTTTTTCATATGTAAAGCATAACAGGAGTTAAAAATTAATTAATTAAATGTAGGAATAATCCTTGGCTATGGATGATAGAAAGATAATTAAACTGTTTCCTAGAAAACTGCGCAACAAACAATCAAATTACAGTAATTTTTAGGAATTTTTTCAAGAGCTACTACAGAAAGGGGTTTACTCTTTTTTCTTTCTGCTATTCCAAACTTTTACCTTAATCAAAGTTAGTATTTTTGAATACGAACATTTTCACAAGAGTGTATTGAAAAGAAATCTAATTTAAATTAAATTTAAATTTACATTTAAATTTTTCATTAAATTTACATTTAAATTTAATTTAAATTACATTGCTTTTACTACAACCTTGTGAAAAATTTCATATTCATAAACATTAGCTTTGATTAAAAAAAAATCTAATTTAAATTAAATTAAAATTTAAATTTAAATTTAAACTCAGATTTTCATAAAATTAGATTTCTTTTCACTAAAGTCTTGTGGAAATTTTCATATTCGTAAATATTAATTTTGATTAAGAAAAGAAATATAATTTAAATTAAATTTAAATTTAAATTTAATGAAGATACAAAATATGAATTTAAATTTAAATGTAAATTTAAATTTATTAAATTAGATTTCTTTTCAGTACACTCTTTTGGAAATTTCCATATTTATAAATATTAGCTTTGATTAAGGTAAATTTAAATTTAAATTTAATTTAAGAAAATATCATTAACGTGGTCCCTGTGGAAACAAACATTCTACCAAACATGAATATCAATGGCATTAGCCCTCCCTTAAACCTATATTTTCGACAGGGAAAAATTGGAGTATAGTTCCTAAAATTAAGGAATTACCTCGAAAAAAGGAATTTGTAAGAAAAGCCATTCTCATTGTTGACTGGTGTGATGGAAAAAATTCAGTAAATCAAAATCTGCATATTTTCAGTTGATATCTATTCCATATATGCACAATATCTTTATAAATATATTTATTTACAGGTGATGATATACCAACAGCGCTGATTCAGTCACAACGGAATCCAAAAATGGACTTGTGACGGAATCTGAAATACATTATTCATGTACCAAATATGCATCGTTCGATAACTTATTGCTATTTTGAAGTTAAATATAGTATGCCTCTCTCACAGGAACCCTCTTTATTGGCAAAAATGAAGCTTTTCTTGAAACGAATTTTTCACAAACAAAATCATTTGCAATGGACAGGAACAGGTAGTAATTGCTTGGTGTCAGGTCCGGACTATAAAGTGCATGTATAAAAATCTCCCAACCAAGTTGTCGGAGCTTCGGGCGAATCACAACCGATGTGTGTGGTTCCTCATGGGACACAACTGCTCCTCTATCGGCGAAAAATCATTGCTTCTTGGCTATTGTGCATAGATCCGAAGTAAGAGCTTAGCAGTAAAGGGGCAGCTCATAGTAGATGGTTTCCTGCCAGAGCTACAAAACCTTCGTGACCGATAATTCTGGCTTGACCAGTGTTATATTCACAACGGTTTGAACATGACCATTTTCGGTTGACGTTGTTCGCTTTTCATCACCTGGTTCATCAAATTTCATCAAATGGTTCGATTTTGTTGCGATTCAGCAACATTTCATCGATTTAAATTCGGTCCATGAGATTTTTTTATGTTGTCTCGAGTGGCGCCCATATATCGAGCTTCTTTTTGTGTCCATCCTCAATCAAGTGGTTTCGAACGATTTTTTGTGTTATGTTTAGATTCTGGGCAATTGAGAAAGTGCTTACATCAGGGTCAGACTTGGCGATAATTGGCCTTCCAGAGCGTGGGAATCGACGAAATCAACACTGTGCTTGATGATTGATGTTGTAGTATCAGCATCAAAAACACTTTTCACATTTTCAGTCGTCTGTCTTGCGTTTTCGCCTTTATTGAAGTAAAGCCGTAAAATATGATGTGTGTCTTTCTTTTGGTGTCCATATTTTACGAGTGCTCAACCAACACTTGGCTGAGCAATCACAGAACTTTTTGAGCCCTAAATATTATCTTTGTAATATCACACAGCGTAATCCGATCGCATTTATTCAATGCGAGAGAAAGAATACTAAACTACCTGTCGATGGATTTTTTTACTTCGCCTTATGTATCAACAACTTTATTGATAAAAAAGGAACCCACAAAATTTCATTTGTAGTACTTTGGGATTTTTGTAATGCTCGTATTGAGTACTTTTCTATTTTGTGATATGTGTATTTATGATATGACCCTAAGTAAACCAACAATTTACGATTAAGGGTTTCCATCAAATCTTTTGCAGGCATCTAAAATCTTCTTACAAAAAATAAAACGTTTAACTTCCACAATTAAACTTCTTTTAGTGATACTTATTCCCCAAAAACATTTACTCAGATTAATCAATTTAATTAGTGGTAGTAAAAACATTAACAATACACGATATAAACATAAGAAATATAATAGATTAATGTGAGCCATTACATTTGTATGCACAATTAATTATTAGAAATGCATCGAAATTAGTAAATAAATCAGACAGTTAATGGCTTCTCCAAACGTCACATCGTGGCTGTTATCTATAAACGAATTTGGTACGTAAATCTCATATTTAAAATCGATAATTACAGTCATTATATTTAATTATCCCCATATACTTGTCCGGGAAAAGTGGCAAAAGTGAGCGGAATTTAAGATGTGTCCAAAAAAGGTGAATTTTCAATTTTTTTTTATGCAGGTACACTCGTCTCGAAGATATGTTGACGGTTTTATCCATATAGCATGTTTAATTTGTTTGTCAGAGGCATATAAAGGGTGGCGCAATAGAACGTGCATATTTAAAAAATAGATTAAAATATAAATACAAAAGATATGGTTAAAAAAAATCTAAGGCATTGTAGAGTAATAAATGGAGTTTATATTTTAAAAATAACATCATCTAAATGGTAACCCTCTCTACGACGGCACTCCTCTAACCGCTAACGAAAATTATTGAAAACTTTCTTCAGTAATACTGGTGTAATGGCTGCCATTTCACCACGGATATTCTCCTTGAGCTGAACGATGTTTCTTGGATTATTACTGTAGACTTTGTGTTTGAGGTATCCCCACAAAAAAAGTCAAGAGGCGTCAAGTCTGGACTACGTGGGGACCATTGGATATCACCTCTTTTCGAAATCAGTCTGCCAGGGAACATCTGCTTCACCACCGCCATGGAGTCATTTGATGTGTGACAGGAAGCTCCATCTTGTTGGAACAAAGTTCTGAAATTCACTATTCTTGAACTTTCAATTTCTGGAGCCAAAAATTCGTCCTACATCTCAACATAGCGTTCCGTATTAACAGTGACGTTTTGGCCCCGCGCATTTTCGAAGAAAAAAGGACCAATTATTCCTCTGCCAGAGATTTCTGGTTTCTGGTGTTTGATTTTGGGATTTTCACTGTTCCAGTAACGACAATTTTGACGGTTTACGAACCAATTCATAAGGAAATGAGCCTCGTCAGAGAAAAAGATATTGTCAAAATTGGAAAATTGATTAAGCATTTCATTAGTAAATGCGAGCCTTGCTTTGAAGTCAGACTTTTTCAATTCTTGTGTTAATTGCAGCTTATATGGATGCAGTTTAAGATCCAATGTTATCCAATCCAATCCAATCCAATTCGTTGCAAACTTCGTTGCGATAATTGTAAGACAAACGATCTCTTGCGAGTCGACATTTGTGGATTTCCTCGTACTGACTCCATAACTCTATCAACATTGTCTTCGATCCTAGATGTTCTTGGGCGACCATTTGCTTGTGGTTTAAATGTTGAACCAGTCTCTTCAAAACGCTTTACCCATATTTTAATTAAATTAGCACTCGGAGCTTCACTAATTCGCCGTAGTCCATATTCAGCACAATATAGTCGCCTAGTAGCAATATATGAACGAGAGTTCTCGTAAATTGCGCGCACGCAAAATGCGAGACACTTCCCGTCGAAGTGATTCATAGCGACTAAAACTCCATGAGTCCGCTAATCCAACGATGTAGGCGCTCCCCCGCCCGCGCCTTTTCTACCCCACAAAAAAAGATGATGCAATATGCACGTTCTATTGCGCCACCCTGTATATGATATGGGAAAGTAGTCCTTAGTCTAACGAAATCTTTAAAATTTTATGATGTGAACAAATTTTAGCAATTGAAACATAATAGGTTTTGGAGGAATTACAATTTGGATAACACTATACTCGTATTTAAATTGGTGCACTCCAACTTCTTTTGGATCATTAGCCGTTGAAGTAAACCCAAGACGAAAAGTTTGATTTTCTATACAAGATTTGCCTTTCTAAGATCCAGTGGTGTGGGGAATGAATGATTGCATATAACAACCCACTTTTTTCGGGAGCTTCTTACGATCACACTTACGAGTGGGATGAAAAACTACCTGATTCACCAAAATAACATACAAATGTGAAGAAATGCACTAAATTGAATATCGCTATCCCCGGTTGATTCATATAATTCTGTTGTGACTTGTATTTAATATCAACTACACTTTTTATTAAACTCACTTCATAACTACATCAGGCAGTTATGCACGCAATGAAGTGCGTGATTAGTAACGATATATAATATTAAAACTGCATATGATTTATGGCATAGCATAGTAAATGCAAGAGTAATGCAATTTGTCCTACTTAATTCTAACTTTCCACAATACGCAAACGTTTGGTAGGAAACTAATGAATTCGAACACGTTTCAAAATTAAATATACATTGTGGTGAAACTATTAACTGTGAAATACTTTTGCCATGGAATTCGCATGAAAATCATTCCTGTACATGAAATTTTAACATTTTTATTGCATTGCCTAAGTTGTAATACAAATGCAAATGTTTCAAGTTCAGTAATGCACGCATGCTGAAGCGCAACCTATTAGGAACCATGAACACAGTAACGACGATCGTACAAATGACGCATGACTGGAAGGGAAAAATAAAATCTAATTGATTAAGGTTATTTCATTTTACAACTTAGAACACTTTTCGATCATTCTTTTGCAGCATGGCGTCATTTGATAGACCTAAGTGATCTAAATTGCCTTCTCTCGTTCCACTGCGCAATTATTCTCGATCATAAAGTTTTTGGAGCATAACGGCGAAGACTCTCTAAACATTTTTCAGATGTGCAAATCCTTCATTTCTGTAAAAATCTAACTAAAATGCACGGTGAGCCTGTATAAAAGTTTTATTCACCCAACATCCTTTTGCAATAGTGTTAAAGTGTGAGAAGTGCCAGAAGGGGTATGGTAAATCACTAGGTTGTTATCAACAAATGCGCACAATCGATATCCAATATTCGCTATAGTGCTTCCAAAAGGAAGTATCTAAATTGACACGTATCCTTCGACGAAATGTTTCTCATGACTTAGGAGTTGAGGGATACCTGTCCATCCGCCGGCTGGTAGATAATATAAGTTGAGACAGGTGAGCCGCTTAAGCGGATTTATAATCCGGATATACACATCTCATACAGCGCAAAATTACGATTATATAGAACATTTTGATATTTGTGTTACTACTTTATACAAGTAGGGTAAAACCTGAAGAATGCTATGTTCAAATTAGGGGAATATGTGGCACAGTTGGGCAATGGCAACGGATTTTTTGAAATTTAAACTTTAAGGATAAAAAGCAAGGAAGAAATGGAACGAATATGGTATCACCATCTTATAGAAACGCCAGGTTCACAGTCAACAGTCAGCGAAGCCGCCCAATGATAAAACATGAAATAAACGATATCTAGAAAAAAAGGAAGTCGCTAATTTTGAGATGTATATTCCCGTTGCAGCGTTGGTCCGTAAAGATTCAAGCTTCCAAAATTCGTAAAAATTGATCCGACAACCAAACTTTATTCCGAAATTTGAAATGGCAAAAATGGTGTAGAAAAGCTTCATTTATCATGAATCGTAGGTGAAATTTAAAACCATTATATTAAATTGGTAGTAAACACGGCGATGATAAATAAGTAAAGTTGGCGATGATAAATGAATTCTACTGCAAATAAACTTTCAATTTGTATTGTATTGAAAACGTGAAACCGACACGTGTCTGTCCTTTGTAAATAAAATATGTTATAATTCGTTTAAAAGCCATTATCACTGAGTCCAGTAAAAGTAATTGAAAGCCACACAAATGGTCTCAAAAGAAATTATAATATTATCGTCAATAAGTAAAACTGGCGATGATAAATGAATACCACTGCAAATAAACTTTTATTGCAGCAAATAAATTTGTATTGTATTGAAAGCGTGAAACCAACACGTGTCTGTCATGTGTAAATAAAAAAACTATAATTCTTTTAAAAGTGATTATCATTGAGTCTAGTAAAAGTAACTGAAAGCCACACAAATGGTCTCGAAAGAAAGTATAATATTATCGTCAATTTAGTATCTGCTATCCTTTCCAAGCGTTGCAGTCTTTGATGCTTCTTTTCAAAATCAACATGCCAATCTTTCCTGGTACCTGCAAAGAAGTTATCACGACTTGATTCGTCTTTAGTTTGACATTCCTTAGATGTTTTAAAGGTTTTCCCCTCTAAAGCTGCCAAAACGGACTCAACCGCTTGTGTCATAATCCAGAGCTTTGTGTTGTATATCAATAAACTCAGAGCTACTGCCTGGTACAGTTGAAGAGAGCTCCATCATCAAAACTCTTGCTAAGCCCAAAAAAAAGTGGTCATAGTAAGAACTTTTTCCAGATAAATATCTTTATTTTTTTCACCTTTAAACGGTGCGCTTTAGCTGACCCCATACCAATGATTGAGTAGTTTGATGTAATATCTCACAATTTTCGGTCCATAATGTGTATATTATCAGTGTATGCAAGAAACGCATGGTTTTTATTAAAGATGGTGCCAGTTGTCTTTATTGAAGCTTTATCTCATAATCAAAATTGTGTTGAGCAGGTCTCACAATACGTTGTCGCCTAACTTGAGGTCCCTTTTGGGGTAAATTAACTCATCACGATATTTATATCGTTATTGAACACTTCATTTCGATCAGTTCCATTTTTCAAAAGCATATAAGTTTTTTTTTAGGAATACCATAAACGGACACGAATTCAAACAATTTTTGAGTATATCGACCTAACGAAAGCAGTTTTATAATCGATGTGGAATTGGTTTTTTCGAATATGAATATCTGGTCATTTGTAGACGTACTAATTATAAATCTGCACTGATGAAACCTCAGTTAAATCGGATAGAATAGACTTTAGATTTTCACGAATTACTATCGACGGAATCCCACATGTGATGAGCAAAAGACATATTTCTGAATCAAATCCAATCCAAAGAAAAGAAAGTCATGGGGGCTGCCCGGTTATGGTTCTACGTCGTCGCCTCGGCCGAATATTCATGCTGCGAAGGTTATGCTCTGTATTTGGTGGGACCAGGTCGGTGTTATTTAATACTAGCTGTTGAAACTAAGGGAAACCATCACTGGGGATGGGTGCCGATCTCAATTAAGGCTTATTATTATTATTATTGTTATTATTATTATTTTATTTCCATATCGCAATCCAAAGCCGCATACGGCCAAGTTGATTACGCAGACCAACC
Organism: Philornis downsi; assembly: GCA_019455685.1. Taxonomy (NCBI): domain Eukaryota; kingdom Metazoa; phylum Arthropoda; class Insecta; order Diptera; family Muscidae; genus Philornis; species Philornis downsi. The sequence goes on along the minus strand of JAHXMU010000118.1, from coordinate 4,631,035 downwards.
TTTTGCGACACATGCTTGAAATTTTACAATTCAGTTTCTTAAAAAAGTTTTAATAATAATTGTTATAATAATAGCATTAACAGTATTAACGACGAGTATGGAGAAAGATAGGATATACAATGTGTAGCATCAACAATTTATAGTGAAATATAATAATTCTACAAGCAAGACATTAAGAGCTTCTTAAACCCAAAACATGATAGTGAGAATCTTCTGTGTTCATATGGAATTATTGAATTCCATAATCGTATAGTACGAAATCGAAAAGACCACTGCATTATTAGCGTTCTTGCCAGTGGAAGTTGTAAAATATTGGTTCTTGAAGACCTTCCAAATACAAATTTGGAAACTATGTACTTGGGTGTGCCAAATTTCATACTTTTGTAGAAAAACAAAATAGTTCTAAGGTCGATAATGTTTTCAAATGTACATCCCAAAAACTCAACAGTATATGGTGTAACATGATCATAATGTTTTAATTTGTACACAAAATGAATTATACGGTTAAAGCATATTTTTAATCGCTCTAGTCTACCTCTACTTGTTCCACAATAAACTTCTAACCCATAAATAACGTGTGACAGAAGAGACACATTTATGTTATATAACTTGCGTAGCAAGAATGTAATTTTTGAGCCGAGCTTTGTGCGAAAAACGTTCGTTATACACGGAGAGGCATGAAAAAGTGATTCATCAGCATGACAACGCTCGACCTCAGGTGGCCAAGTCCGTTAAAGCCTACTTGAAATGGAAGGTCTTTCTAAATGCACCTTATTCTCCAGATATTACGCCGTCCGATTATTACTTGTTCCGTTCGATGGCACACGGTCTGGCTGACCAGCAGTTCCACTCATATGACAACATCAAGGAATGGCTAGATGGTCATTCGTGGATGGCCTCAAAAGACGGAATTTGAGCTTTGCCAGAAAGATAGGAAAAAGTAGTAACTAGCGATAGGCAATAATTTCAATGAATCATTTGCAAACATGATTTCATAATAAATTTGTATTTATATATATTTATAAACGGTTATACATATATATGTATATATAAACGGCGAGAACTTAGCATAGATTTGTCCAAAAAAGCCGGTCAATATTTTAAGAAAATTTTAAAATTTATCCTTATTAAAAATATTATATTTTTATGTAACTCTAAACCATGAATGTAAATTCGATGTTCATTTCAATATTTCGATGTTTGATTATAAAAAATTCATTTTTATCCTTAATATTCTAAATGACATGAATTAAGTCACCTGAGTAAATGATTCCAATCATTCAACCATGCATGTGTTATCCGGCAATTGAAATATAAGTTATCCACATGGACCTGTTCTCTAAGGAACATTTTAAATTTCTATAAAATTTTATGGTGATTTACAAAGTCCTTATGCCATTTTTTAAAAAGGATTTAATATGTTTCACTACGGGTTTTTGTTGTGCTCTTATTATTAGCTTTTAGCAGTTAATTTGCATTAAATATCCATTAATATGCGTCAACAGTGTTAATGGCCTCCATCCACATAACATAACATGGTAATTTTCATACCGAAAAATATATTCATACCTACATGTGCGTACAGAGACTGTACGCATGCATATGTATATGTATGCACTGCCGTACTTACACATATAAACGTATGTGATGCTGCTGATTGGCCTCACACAGTTTAACATTTGCTCCGCACAATTATCTGCGCTTTTTTTTTGGGCGTAACAAATTTTGTGCGAGGGATGTGCATAAAGTTTAGCTCTTTTATTTTAGTAGCAATAGCCAGGCAGGCTGTAACAAATGTTCAAATGTGGTGTATCCTTGTTTATAACCCACAACATGATGTAGTAAAGAGTAATACAATGTAATGCTGATATTTGCTGGTGCCACAAACATTCACTGCTGGACCCTCTTAATTTAGCTCGGTCAGCTATGAATTGGACATAGTGGAACATTGGAAATTGGTCTCAAAATATTTGTTTGTTATGCAATTTTGCATCCGTCCTTCCTTTTCGGAAATATCTGGTACAATAAGCCGATTAATTTGAATAAAAGTGGGCATATAATCATTTGATTTATTTGGGATTAGCGCAATACCGACACATGGTTTGATACCGGCATTTCAGAATCTTGTAGAGGTATCCCTAAGGTAACTTAACTATCTCCTGACTGTAATACAAAAAACAAAAAAAAAAAAAACAATAAATTTTTTTACATCCCATTAATGAGGTATGGGAGAGCTTCCACCATTCAGTGAGCTTACACGCATTCTATTTTGGACGCACTCAACTGGGCCTACAATTAAACGAAGTCTCCGAACGTCACAGATTGAGAAACGTTACCAGGCTTGTCGATTACTCGACTACCCGAAGTGATCGTCAGATACACTGTGGTGACCGCCGCTCAAATAATGATAGGTGGCTGTATGCGCCATTGAACCCTGGATCATGCAACCGATAGCCGCATAGTCGCACCGCGATCGGTCAACATTGCACAAGACACCAAATTAACCACTTGGTAATAACTGGAAAGCATGTTTGCCTAGTGCTAATGTAAGCTTAAATCACCACCTAGTTGCATTTAATATACGCACGAAATAGAGAATTATGGAAAATGTACATAATCGAGCTAAGCATCACTAAGCTGTACCCCTGACAGGTTAATGCCGGGGCGATTAAGCGATAATCAACATGCATCAGCTCATTGACTCGATTGGGCTAAATGAATGCATGTGGGATGATTGGAATTTCATTGAGAAAGACAATCTTAGTGTGTTATCAACTGCCGTGGTGTCAGCGTTTTACCCATTGCTTACAAGGTTCCAAGTGTGATATGCCTGAATCTGAAGTCTATTCTAGTTGATCCAAATGGTTCCTATCAGTTCGGCTTTACATGTGGTAAATATGGAACAGGCCAGATATTCACAAAACGCTAAATTTTGGGAAAGACCCAAGAAAACTAGGCCGACATATATGTCATTTTTGTATTTCTATAGAGCTGCCTTCGATAGTCCAATATGGCAAAGAATGTATGAAGCCGTAGCCGAGTTCGGTATTTGTACAAATCACATGTGTTTAGGTACGGCAAAATGGACTCACAAGAAGACTTCAGCACTGTTAGACAAGAATATGTAGTGCGCTATTTTAAACGAAATAAATATTTGGGGAAGCCGACAATCTGTCGTCGGACTTCTTCAGAGATGATCAAGAGGAAGATAGCGAAGTCGAGAAGTCAAAACCAATAGACATATTTGGTATTATTGACAGAAATCTACGAGCCACTAGTGCAGTCTTCTCAAGCAAAGAGAAGAAATATATACAAAATGTATCTAGTGGTAAACACCGACAACACTGAGTTATTCGCTTAGACGAACAAAAAATCTAATCGTTTGTGGCGTTGCCTTATGTTGGATTTCCAACATTGAAGTTAAAAGAAGGTTATCGCTTGTGAGCAGATGTTACCAGATGCTGAGCTATAACGCAAGCGGATGTATCAGTTTTGAGATTCTCTGAAAATAGAATTCTCCGAAAAATGTACAGGCGGCGTATAATACGAGGCGTGTTCAAAAAATAAGGTGAAAGGAAAAAAGTCGCAGGGGGCCAAATCTGGTGAAAACGGTGGGTGAGGCATGATAACGGTGTTGTTTTTGTCAAAATAATCTCTCTCAAGCAATATAAAGATTTCCATTCTTGTTGACACGTAAATAAGTAAATAAGATTCTTGGTTAATTTTCCCTTCATCCTTTATTGGACTCTTATCTAAAACTTAGAATATCATTTTTGGCATAGGTTCCAAATATCAGTACACCTGCAAGCTTTGGACACAAAGTTATCTACTAACTTTGGCCTTGATTAAAGTGGTTGGAAGCCAGACAGGATTATAAATACTTTTTGGCAGAATGAATTAATTTTGAACTTGTTATAAATAATTACAATGAGCTAGGTAAATATTCAAATACGTTATCTGGGTAGAAAACTTATAGCTTACATTATTCAAATAACGCAAAAAAAAAAATCATGGAGTGATGATTTAAATGAGTAGGCTCTTTTGACTGTGAATTCTAGTTAGTGTTGTTCTGCTTTGATAAATCTGGACGTACCTTTGCATACTGCTGACTGAATTGTATATTTTTATTATTACCTTTTCCATTTGCGGTATGACAATGTAAGACATTTTCAGTCCATCGCAAAAAATTAAAGTCCTAATCAAAGGTTTTTCTTTTTTCCTGAGATAAAATTCAACAGACAAATTCGTCAAGAATTGTGGGCATTTGTGTATAACATCGTTGGGATACTTGAATGTGTTGATTGATTATGGCGAAGCCTTCTGATAGTCATGCGATTAAAGTGGCTGCCCGTGAAAGCGGCTGGTAGTAAAATATAGAAGCACCAAATGTAGGGAATGCAGATATGTAGGAGGGAAGCCAAAAAATAACCGACTTGACGTATAAATAATGCCAGTAGTTTGAAAAGAATTATTTAGGTGAAAAGTGGGAGCGCTTATAAAACATATATATTAAGTTTCAAAGCGCAACGTTGTTTAGTATTTTTACTTGGGCCATCGACGTTAAATGATCTCAGTGAATGTGTAAACAATATTTACATTTATAATTCAATGTTTCTATTTGAAAAGTCTCAGTCCAACCAATATTAAAGTCGTCTTAAATTCTACTCTGGAGGAGTCCTCTCCTTCGTTTACGATTATGAAATATTGGGTAGCAGAGTTTAAACGAGGCCGTACGAGCAGTCAATACGAACACCGTAGTGGTCGACCAATTGAGGTATCCACGCCAGACACGGTTAAGAAAATTCACAAAATGGTATTGGATGATAGACATTTCAAAAACTGCTATACATTGTATATTGACCGAAGATTTGAAGATGATAAAGCCTTATGCAAGATGAGTGCCGTACTTGCCTTCAATTGAGTAAAAACATGGTCGTGCAGACTAAGTCAATGGAGTTTTTGGCGATATTTCACCGCAATTTATAACCATGGACAAGACATGGGTACACTACTTTACATCTGAGACAAAGGGACAGTCAAAGCAGTGAATTGGAATGCGAGAATGGTGTCCAAAAAAGGCGAAGACCGTTCCATCTGCAGGCAATGTCATGACGTCTGTTTTTTGGGGTACGCATGGAATTATTGTTATAGATTATCTTCAGAAAGGAAATATCATCAACGGCGTTTATTACGCTAGTTTATTGCAGCATTTTGGTGATGAAATTTTGGAAAAAGACGTATTTGCGAAAAGGAAATTGTTGTTCCATCAAGACGATACTTCAGTTCACACATTCAGTATTTCAAAGGCTAAAATTAGTGAACTGAATTTCTAATTGCTTCATCACGCACTTTATTTGTCAAATTTACTTTCTGTATGCAAACTTGAAAAATGGCTCGGTGGTAAAAGATTTGCCAACAATAAAAATGTGGAGTGTGCGATTGATGGCTATTTTAAGGAAGCTGATCCTTATAGTAGTATGAACAAGGTATATGTATAAGCTATTGAATATCGCTGTAAATAAAGATTATATTAAAGAATAAAGAAAATGTTTACCAACTTTTTTGCGTCTTCTTTATCAGGTTGTCTAGTTGTGGGACCGCTCTCCTGTCTTTCGTAGCAGAAATGTAACACCAGGAATAAAGGTTTTAAGGTACCAACTACCTTTTGGATAAATGTGGTTCAGAACGCTTTATCTGTCTGCCTGGCAGGTTGACTGATAGACACGATAACTACCGCAAAACTTTACGAAACTTCTTAGAACTGAGCCTAATAGTAGCTGTTGATTTTAGATAGGCCGTTTATAGGACTATTATTTTGGTACCGTTTTTTCTTCCAATTTATTGCTGTAATACTTGGGCGGATTATTGCTTAACGGATTAACCATTACGACTGCGCTTATTTTCATAATAATAACCGATTTAATATCATACATTCAAATATGTTCACATTTTTGAGCCAGTTGCACTAAACTCAGCCGAATTGGGTAACATTTAAAGGAATCCTAATGACAAATCTGAAGAAAAATATGCACGGTGCTGTCACTTCTCTTCTAGTAGTTCTCATATAAAGTGAGCGTTTTTTGAGGATTACTTTTTTGCCTGTAACTCAAAATTCGTGGATTAAGTCAAGCTAAATTGTTCTTTATTTCGTTACTTTATATCTCTCTCTGAAACCCGCGAAGAATTGGTACCACGTCCCTTCTGGTACCTCCTACAAAAACCCGTATATTTCTTGTTTCGTGTCTTTCAAACTGTTCTGAATTGTAAACAGTTTGCATTATTATAGCTGTTCCTATACACCCCATGCATATTTCAAAATTAAATTATTCCACTGTAAATACTAATTCGTGGACTGCTGTGATTTAAACTCTTCTCAATTGTAATGTGTTACAGTGATTGATAAAAAGTTAAAAAATCGATCAAATAGAATGTCCTTTCCGCTACCTCCCATATAAATTGCTCAATTTACCCATATATATCCAAGTTTTCTATCTTTTACTCTATCACACTAAATTCTGTATAATATAGCGGGTATCAGGCATGTAATAAACTTACTTCTATGAATGAAAGTGATCTGCAATGAGATGTCCCTTGGTTTATCATCCATTCAAATAAACTGATATGGCAGAAATCAGCATATGGTCGTCTACGTTTAAGTAGAATGCTAAGAAAGTTATAATTTTGCCGCTTTTATTATGGTTGAATTTACCGCATTTCCTGATACCATCCTGTAGAGCTATCATGCCTCCTTTGGCATTCCGCGCTTTTTTGCGCCAACGCATAAATACTTTAGGTTAAGATATATGCGGAAGTTGGTTCACCTAATTAAAATTTCTGTATTAGTTATCCATAACGGTTGAATACTCATTGCTAGTATTTCGAAAAAATAGGACTCGTAAATTATAATTTAATCAGGCGTGTAATGGAAGAGTCACGTCTGTGTCTGTTACTGAATATATTTTGAATGCATAAATTTGGTACAGAGGTTGCTCAACATTAAAGCTAACGAAAGAAATCATAGCCATTTCGCAGGATATCTTTAAAAGTAAATTTTTTTTTGGAGAATTTTTTTTTTTTTAATTTGGATAATAAATAAGGTAATATGTGAGGCAAGTCCGTGTCTGTTACTGAGTATATTTTGAATGCATAAATTTGGTACAGAAGTTGTTCAACATTAAAGCGAACGAAAGAAACCATAACCATTTTGCAGGATATTTTTAAAAGTAAACCTTTTGTCAGAGAATTTTTTTTTTATAAATTTGGGTAATAAATTAGGTAATATGTGAGGCAAGTCCGTGTCTGTTACTGAATATATTTTGAATGCATAAATTTGGTACAGAGGTTGCTCAACATTAAAGCGAACGAAAGAAACCATAACCATTTTGCACGATATTTTTAAAAGTAAACCTTTTGTCAGAGAAATTTTTTTTTATAAATTTGGCTAAAGTCCTTAAATGATGATTTCAATAAAAACGGTGCGATTGTAAGCAAACCTAAACTTGAAATTAATTTATAATAATGGAACCGGTGATGTTGAGATGAATGCAGAGACAGTTTTGAATATAATGTTATTTTGATGATCAAAAACAAATACATCAATGAAACCAATTACTCCTTTCAAGACACTTCTAGCTAGAGCTACTAAGGATGAAGCCATGTACATGAGAACAAACTTTTGTTATACACCTCGTGCAATAGCATATGCGAATACAACATTTACAATGTTCATGTGGTGTAATGCACAGCTCTGCTATCCTATGTGATGTTTGTCAATAACAATTATGACCGTCGAAATATCCAATTTTTGTTCTTGTTTAACATGGAAATTCATTTAATGTATATATAAGAATGTACACATGTATGTACGAATATGATAAGAATGAATGGTCTCATATACACATCAAACAAATGTTATATACATACATTTATATTAGCATTTTTAGTAAAAATTTTGGTGTCCGCTGAGATTTCATGCCGCCTAAATCCTATTCATGTTAGCATGTGTCAATAAGTTCAAACTGATGTCTATATGTATAGCAAGCTTTTAAATACCGTGAAAAATAATTATTATCACCAACATATATTGGACACGTTTGCGCATAATTAGAAGCAGCGGTGGTACTTCAATTGACCTAAAAATATATAGGATCTTCCACATAAAGAGTGGCAAATTGTGATTTGAAATTATGTTTCAGCCAGATAAAGCTTTCGCAATGACTTCAATAATGGAAGAAATATTTAAATGTTGACGACAGTGCTGAAGCGGTGACATGTCAGAAAGTCCATGGTCGTTACGACACCCAATAACGTGTTGTAATATCCACAGATGTTATCACATAATTAAAGATAATGCCCATGAATATTGTGACATTATTAAGGATATCATGATATTCAAAAACCCAGTGACACTAGATCCATTTTTATATCTCCAACAATATCGTCTTTACATCAGAATAAATCTGATGATCGACGGTATTCAACAGGCGGCACGGCACATTCACAAACAATACGCGAGTGCGGCAGTAAATCGATAACGTAGGTTTACTTAAATTTATCATTCTGTAGGATATGCAAAAATAATATTGCGTTTTGGCGAAAAAGTCAAGAGAATTTATTTCAAATTATGCAATAAATAACTTTATGAAATGCTTTAGAAAACATTTTTTCGAATGCCACCTTAAAAGACAAACAAGAACTAACAGATCAAAATATTTGAGGTTTGTACAAAACCAATAAAAAGTTCAGAATATTGAGCCTGCCGTTAGTTTTTCTGGATCAAACAGCGGGGACATTTTTGAATTTAAAACCCGAAATATTGCGTTTTATTGAAAGTCCTTAGAAATTTACAAACATTTGCACTAAAAATTTCGAGAATAAGTGGATGTTAAGATGAGATTATTGAAAGTCCAAGGAAGTTTATAAACATTTTCACAAAATCGTTTAAGTATCAGTGGATGTCAAAGATGAGATTAACTGTTTTATATAATTAATATAATCATTTATAGGAACATCGTGAAACTTAACATGAATTTTTATTTATATTTTTGGTGCGCAACTAAGTTGTAGCTGTTTTCTTTATAAAAATTTAACCCTATTATAAAAACACGTTTATAAATGATTCATTAAAAGTATTGCCCATCACTAGCTAATACTTTTCCCATCTTTCTGGCAAAGCTCAAATTCCGTCACGATAAAACTTTTCCATTAGCCATTCCTTGATGTTGTTATATGAGTGGAACTGCGGGTCAGCCAGACCGTGTACCATGAAAGGGAACACGTGATAATCAGACGGCGCAATATGTGGAGAATATGGCGGATTTAGTAAGACTTCCCATTTCAGCGTTTCCAGATAGGTTTTAACGGGCTTGGCCATGTGAGGTCTAGCGTTATCATGCTAAAGAATCACTTTTTCATGTGTATTGTAGACGTTTCTCACGTAGAGCTCAGCTCGATAGCATTAATTGAAATCAATACCGATCCTCGCTTCGCTGTGTTTTAACAGCTTGTGATAAATAAAACCAACCTGGTCCCAACAAATACACAGCATAACTTTCCTAGCGTAAATATTCGGCCGAGGTGACGACGTAGAAGTATGACCGGGCAGCCTCCACGATTTTCTTTTCTTTGAATTTCTGTAATGAATCCATTTTTCATCATCTATTGCAATACGATGGAGAAACCCCTTCCTTTTTTGTCGCTGAAGCAGTTATTCACAGGCGAAAAAACGACGTTCAACGTTCCTTGATTTCAACTCATAAGGAACTCAACTCCCTTGCTTTTGAATCATTCCCAACGCATGCAATCGCTTGAAAATGACTTGGCGGGTAACTTCTAATACTGAAGCAGGCGCTACCTGCGTTTGACACGAATCCCCGTCAAGCAATGCCGTCAATTCAGTGTCTTCGAAAATTTTCCGTCTTCCTTCACGCGAACGGTTGTCAACATCAAAATCATCGTCTTTAAAGCGACGGCACCAATCTCGGGACATTGTTTCACTTAAAGCAGTATCTCCGTAAATGTTTTGAGGCTCTCAATAAGCTTCAGCCGCCGTTTTTTTCGATTGAAAGAAGAAAATCAATACCTCCCGCATATGACGATTATTTGGCACAAAATCATACATATTCACACAATTAAAAAAAAATGACGTCAAAAGAAAACCACTGTTGTGTGGAGGCGGTACACTTAGCATATGTCTAGGCTTGACTCATGATGTTTGGGTTATGGCAGAATCGACAAGCACTTACAGCTGGTGCCATCTACTGGCACTACAGCGGGAACTTGGTTGCGCACCTAACATGTAAATTATACATATATAAACTTGTTATTCGATGTATAACTGGTGATGAAGAAAATGTGGGAATATAATAGAAAAAGCGGCAGCCAAGAATGAAAAAAAATCGGGCTCTCCTAATAGGACAATAGAAGTTTTAAAATGTATAATTTTTATATTAAAACCGACACTTATTCATAGATTTTTTCAAAAAAAAATCAAACATCAGTTTTTCCCCTATAACTTGTCATTCGTAGACATTGAACTGTTTTATAATATGCGATGCAAATGAGGAAATCAACTGAATAACCACATACCTTCATGCACTTCCCATACGAATAACCACTTTAATCCATGTATTCTTTATTTATAATACTGCATAATCGGAATAAACTTTATCATATTTGGTGTACGTTGAGCAATTGCAAAGCCTGAGTTTTAAAATGAAAATAGACGACACTGTGGTGCCCCTTCTGGTACCTTCCATATAGAATGCACAATTTGCTGAAATTGAATCCTTACTCTATAATTTAAATCCCTGAATTACTCTGTAATATACTGAGCTCCAATAGCTTACAATTTCGTCCAATACGTTGGTTTATTATCCCCTGTAAACATTGAGAAAAGTCGGCCAGACTGTTGTTCTGAATTCAGTTAAAATTGGTACTCGTGACGCGTTTGGTAAACTTAATTCTGAGAATGAAAAATTTTCGAATTTAATAAACTTACCGAAATGTAATTTTTCACTTATAACTCTTAAGTAGTAGACTGCAATTACTACCATTATTCTTCAAGTGTATTGCTTTTAATGCTCGGTGTAATTTAAAATATTGATCGGATAATCACTGTTAATAACTCCCTGTTAACTCTCATACAATTTATACTATTACTAGATGCATATATTTCATATCATTTTAAGTTCAGCATAATTTAGTAAGCATCGAGCATTTAGAGAACTTGCAATGCAAAAGAACGTTTACTGATGGTATTGCATATGTAAGTCAATTCTCCTGACTAAAATTTGTGTACTACAGCAACTCTTGATATTTCTACATTACTCTACTAAAGCGAACTCTATTTTCTTTTCCCACATTCTATCTTAGGACTATAAATGGATATATTTTTAATATGTATTCAATCACCTCTTCGTGTGCTCCCAGTACAAATTATCTTAAATCTTAACGAGACCTTTCTGCGACAGCTTTCGAACTGTAACTTACAACTCTACTGGGGCGAAATGGAAACAACCGTTCTGGTACCTCACATATAAATATTGTTTTTTAATATATTCATTAGAAGGATTACTCTCCTACACAGGGTGGCGCAAGAATAGTGCTTCAAACACAAAACGACGACCAATGGGGACCGTTGTTTAAAGATGTTGAAGGACTTTTTTACCCAGAACTGCGCCGAAGTCGTGTTCATTTCAACAGCATATGGTTTCAGCAAAATGGAGCAATTGCAATGAATAATTTTCTGAACAGGTGCCACATATGCGTGAGGTCGTTTACGGTCTATCATATTTAAAACCAATTAGTCTTCTATATATGACTAAATTAAATTTTCCATACAATAAAAAAATAATAATAAATGAAATACATTGATTACAAAATTTATTGCAGCATAACTGGTGCACCATCCTGTAGTATTTATTATTGTATCAGTCAGAAGGAAATATGTTAACTATCAATCTCTTGACTAAATATATTTCATGACCTTTTATATCCATTTGGTTGTCTGCTAAACACTATAACGGCCTTAAATCTTTCTTAAGACTTGACACACAGCCTAATATTTTGCTACATTGAATATATATGTATAGGCCAGCACCTTATGGTGCATCCCATACAAAGTAACCAATATTGCAAAACCCAATATTATGTCTGCTACTGTCATCTCAAAAACCACAGTAACATAAATTATATTGTCTGGCAAAATTATTACTTTGAAGCCTACCGAACAAATGACGGATTTTACTCATATACTTATTCTTAGGATTATAACTGCTATTCTATTCCAGTTCAGTAAGCAATATTATGTCTGTGACTGCCAACTCATAAACCTCAGTAACATAAATTATACTGTCTGGAAAAATTTTACAGAATCGGTGTAGTCAATTTTAGAACCTACCGAGCAAATGATCAATTTTGCTCATATATTCTTAGGATTATAACTGCTATCCTATTCCTGCTATCTATTCGCTAAGCACGATAACTGCCAAAAATCTTAATAAAACTTCTCCAATGAAGTGGAGGAAAGTGTTAGTTTTTGTTTTTTAAATGAATTACACAAATCCTCATTGGAATATTTATTCCTTTGTACATAAATTTCTTTACAGTCTGCAACCTTAATTTTCATATAACCTGGCTTTATAAAAATACAGAAAACGAAGATTAAAATACTTCCTGTGGGAATCAATTACCCCTAAAAAGGCTTTATCAAAGATTAAAATGTACATCATATACAAATTTATTACCAAATCTAATTTATGTAATAGATAAAACATGCTAATTTATATACAGAGGTGCTGATTCATACAAAAGATTTGATCCATGGTGCAAAAATATAAGCATCAAACCTGATATGCAAAATATTTAGTAATACGTAAGGGAACCGTAGAAGCTCGATGTATTCCATACACGATTCTTGCGTTTGCGTACACCATTTTTGGAAATATTAATGAAATTGGATTTTAAGCCATCGAAAAAGTAATGGAAAATTTGACTGATAAGACGCATGATCGCCAAACCACCTTGCCTGACAATTGAGTAAATTTGTTTTCCACTTGAAGAAAAGCTCTTAGGGATTAAGCAATGAAATTTAAAACCGATAAATACCACAACATCTATTTCAAAATTTAAAACTTTTGAAACCACTCGAAATCCAAAGTGATGTGAAGTCATAATAATATGGATTATAAGACTTAAGAGGATTAATTATTAAAAAAAAAAAAAAATAAAAATAAATAAATATTATAACTTCAGCAGTTTTTTCCTCTGCATGTGCACATATGAATCCTCATTTCTGTGGATGATATAATTCAAATGACTTCGTTTTACAGAAACATACTGCTATTGTAATGTTCGTGAATGTATCTGCTCCTACTCGCAAGTTGCATGTACATTTACGTCCAACCTAAAAGAGGAATGTGGCAACAACATCAAAAAAGGGTGAATATAATTATCGTTAAATTGAACGTTAATGTGAATCTTCTGGGTTTTTGTGTGCCGATTTTGATGTTAAATAGTATGCAAATTAAATAGATTACATGAAACAATTTTCGCTGATATTACCATTGCTCGCGGCTTACGCGAATACGTTTGCTAAGTTATTACCTATTTATAAATGAACAACAAATACGCAATCGATAATTTGAAATATTATGTCAATGTTGTGTTTTTGTTGCAAAACACGATATTTGATGGTAGAGCTTTTGTCGAAAACACAATTTTTGATGGCTAATAATTATTTTCAAAGCAGTTAGTTAGTGTTGCATATTTAACAGCACTGATGTTGCACCTTCAACTTTGTATGCCTATCAGAGATTGAACATGGAAAATTGTTCTAAAAATGTAAAAATGTTTTTGACTCTGGTATGAAAATTAACATCTTAATTAATGTCGTCTTTGGGTTGTGCAAAAATGTTGGATTATGTTTTTTTGTAATTCCATTTAGGAAGGAATGACGTTAAATATCATTTGATACAGCCAAAAATGTAACATCCAAAGAGCGCCTAAAGTACCAAGTATTGTTGACCAGTTGTATTTCGTGACATGAAACATAGCTGTCTAACTAAACACGATAGCTGTGGCAAATTTTTTTAAACTTGTCAAAAATTGGTCCAGCCTAATACTTTGCCAGATAGCGATAAAACACTAGAGAAGCCTAACTGTTTGAACTAGGAAACTGGAAACTGATTTGCAAAAATGTCTTACAAGTGAAGGCAGGTCAAGTTCGAAATTTGGAATCGAAAACTTTCCATATATGAACAAAACTTACCCCTAAGAAAAATTAGTATTTCCAAATTATTTCTTAATGTTTCCATTCAAAACACAAAAAAAAAAAAAAAATAATTAAAATAAAAGATAAATAAATAAATATCGGAATTCGTATACCGTTTAAACAGATCAGACTAACTGTGGTCGTGACGATGGAAACATTGTAACAGACAAAATGCAAAAGGAGATGTCTATGACAAGCCCATCAATAGAAAAACGCTAGCCTTGTAAACTACTACAATAACATTTGGAAAAAATTTCATCTTTTGATAACTTTCAACATCTATCTTTACCCCGATAACGGAAGACATTAAAAGATACAAGTTTTTAGTGTTCCGAATTGTATGCGTATCCATTGTATCAATTCCGACTTAAAGGTGAACAAGTATTTCCTGTCAAGTCTATATTTTTGTATGGGCGCAGCATCAAAAGGGATGTGCGGGCCTCATCAGTTTTCAATCTCAAATACTGCCTAGGAGAAATGTTACCACTGTCACTAGCAGTCGTGATTAAAAATAGCCTAAAGTAACTTTTTAAAAAATCTTTATCAAAAACATCCACATTTTCCATTAATTAATATCTTGTGGGAAACTTAGAAAAGCGCGTCATAATGTTTCAAATCCCACCTGACATTTTGCATAATTTTATCAATATAGTTCGGAAATTTGTAGATACAAGAGAAGATAACTAATATGTAAACTAAATAAGTGTTCCTGAGAAATAAGAGAGATTTTAGAAGACAAAATAGATTCAACATAAATTAACAAAAGTTACCTTTAAAAGAAAATTTAGTCAGGTATACCATCACCATCACGTATACCCTCACTCAAAAGTGTGTGTACTGACAGAAAATGAGTGTTAAGTTGGTTTCCAATCAACAAATGATTGGTCATCCCGTCGATATTTTCACATTTTCCCAAGCAACAATGTTAAATGATATTGGCCGACCTAAAAAAGAAGACACAAAAAAGTTGGGAACATTTTTCTTTATTTTTCAGCATAATCTTCTTTTAGCTCAATACAATTTTTCCAGCGACATTCAACAGCTTCTATACCCTATTTATAACAAGAACTCTCAAACTTGTTAAAATAGCCATTAACCACAGACTCCACCTCTTCATTGTTAGCAAATCTTTTATCACCAAACAATTTTTTTCGAATTTTTTGATAGAAAATAGCAAGCGTGGTGAAGCAACTAAAACTTTAATTTATTAATTTCGGCCATCGCAATAGTGGATGTTTAAACTAGAGCATTTTCTTGATGAAACAACACTTTATTTTTCCCCAAATACTGCTTTTTTCCATAATTTCGTCACCTAAACGCTACAAAAAATTAGCATAACATTCGCCGTTGACGGGTTTTTCTTTCTAAATAAAAATAATTCTATGCTCATGACCTCGCCTGTAGATCTAACTGTCTTCGCCTTCTATGGACATGATTCTCCTATCCAAGTCCACTGCTTTAACTGTTCCTTCGTTTCAGGTACAAAGTGGTGGACCCATGCCTCAACCATGATTATAAATCTGCGAAAAAAGTTGGTTTTATTGCCGTGAAATATCGCCAAACATTCTACTGGAACATCTTCATGACGCTGTTTTTGCTCTGTTGAAATCAAGCGCGGCACCCATCTTGCGCTCAGCTTTCTCGTATTCAAATCTTCCGTCAATATACGATGTATAGAACTTTTTGAAATACCTATCATTTTTGGTAGTTCACGCACCTTTAGTCGACGATCATCCTATATCATTTTATGGGTTTTCTTATAAGTGTCTGGCGTGGACACCGCAATTGGTCGACCAACACGGTGCTAGCCTTGGCAGCTAGTACGGCCTCGTTTAAGCTCTGCTACCAATATATTATAGTTGTAAACGAAGGAGTAGAATCTCCCAGAGGAAAATCTAGCTGGGCTTTGATATTGGTTTGACTGAGACCTTTCAAATGGAAATATTGAATTACATAACGGTAACCAACTTTTTCTATGTTCTCGTAGGTCAAATCGATGATACTCGTGTATAATATACATATATATCGATTTATCAATATTTGTGTGGAAGTTATCACATTATTTTTATACAAACCAATATTTGCATCTGTCTGGACGGCATAATTTCTGGAAAGATTAAAATATTTCCATTAACACATAAAAACCTCCATTTAAAGAGTTTGCCATTTTATATATATACAAATGTTTTGGTCTCTCCAGAAATTATGCCGTCCCGTTTCGGTTCAATTTTATGCGACAAAAATATACAAATTCTTTATTTGTAAAGATTCTATAAAACTGCTTTTACAGTATATCATATCAAGAAAAAACAGCTCATGTAGAAATTTCGGTTTTCTACAGCAGCTTCTGAAAATTTCACATGCGAATTTCCTGGCATTCCCACCCATGAAAATCGGGAATGTAGGAATTAACTACGATTTCAATGTGGTTAAGTAACAATTTGTTCTTGTGTACGATGTTATCAGCGAATATTTCAGTGGGCAATTAAATTTCGTGCATAAGTTAAATTATGTCAACTATCACGAAATTTACGTGCAAATCGGGCAGTTGTGATTAGTTGCTTACCATCATATTGGATGGTCACAAAATGTGTGAAGTCGCTTTCACTAAATTAATACATTTGTCAAATATCCAACTGTATATTTATGTAAATGTGATACATTACAAATTCATTAAGCATCGGATGTTGTAATGAGATCATAATCTTCTCCAGGAGTTTCATTATTATCTCTACTGTTTTTAATTATTTCTTAGCATAAGCATTAGACCAGGTAACAACTACATTTTGGTTTAATTGTCCGCTCACAAATAAAAGTGACTTATATCTTGCAACTATATGTGTCGGTACATATACACATATAGTCTTTTATATTCATGAGTAGTTTATTTGTAACGAACCAGTAGTTTTATTAAAGGACATAACGTAATTTCCCATCCTAAGCCCGATGAGAGTTTTTCTCCCCTTTATGTAGCTGACCGACAATAAATGTTATAATTTCCATGTTGATCTGGGTGTAATGACATTTCGTATCTTCCACATTGTTATCATAACGAGGACACAGCATCATTTCTATCTACGTCAATAAAAACTAGGCATGTCAATGATGAAAATAACAAAAAGAAAAAAAAAAAGAAAAAAAAAAAAATACTAATGATATTTGTAAACAAACAAGTTACATGTTTTTGCTATTTGATGCAATGTTACTTACGCTGGAAAATTTTTATGTCCTCCACATGTGTGTGCAAAGGATACGCATTCTTAGATTATTAGATCTAAAAGGTAATTACTTTGACCTAAAAGTACATTTCGTATAATTAAGTTAGATTATTAAAGTCAAATGGATTAAGTACGCGCACGAATGTGTGCATTCACATGAAACGAGTACAATTTATTTACATACATTTGTAATTAAAGCCCTTATTTACATTCCAGCAGATAATGCTTTATTACTGTTAGCTTTGGTCATCTCAATGTATGTCACAGTTATTAATTAAAATTGTGGGATTTATAGCAATGATGATATTAATGTATCTTAGGAACAGCTATGTAATATACAAACAGTCTTAAGAGCAATGTAGTGTTTAAAAAAGGTATGAATTTGTGAAAGGTTCGAATTTAGAAAAATAAATTCATCCCATTTAAACAATTTTTAAGTATTATAGACACCACCAAAACTACTTATTTGATGCTGAGTTCTGAAAATGAAAATGACACAGCCCATAGGTTAGATTAGGTCAGCATGGCAGTCTGAATAGATAGACTCACTTAGACTATGTAGTCCGTTGTGATACTGCGGAAACTAGAGATATGACTGTCCCTAGTTTCCTCCGTTGAACCATCCTGAGCGCCCCAAGAAGCTCTTAAGTCGGACAATATCTACACCATCCAGATCTCCGAGGTCACTAACGAAATAAGAGCACAGTGATGATTCCCGCCTGTTCGTCAGGGCGTGGCAATTGCAGAGAAGGTGTTCCATGGACTCCTCCTCATCACTACAGGTCCTGAAGTCACTAATTGCAACTTTCAGTCTCACTGCATGCCTTCCAAGCAGGCAACAACTATTGAGTCTTGATGGCGACAACAATTTTTGTGAACGCTTCAGATCCAGGCGAGGCCACATCTGTCTGGATTGACTACAGCCTCAGACAGACGCCCACTTACCATTTGCTGCTAAAGGCTGTTCCAACAAGAACGCAAGATTTAAATTTTAAATAAAATACAGATATTAAAAAAAAATCGTGAAACTTTATTATATCGTATTGACGAAGCCATCAAGATGGAAATGGGCCTCGTTACTGAAAATGATTTTATCGGCAAAATCAGTATTTTTATGTTGCCTCTCCAATACCCAATTAACGAACTCCCTTCGCTGTCCATGGTCAACTGGCTTCAGTTCCTGAGTCAATTGAACTTTGTATGCATGAAGATGCAAATCTTTCGTCCAAATTCGCTGCATAGTGGATTTGGAGACACCAATTTGCTGAGCTGGGTGTCGAATTGAGATGAATGGAGTTTGAGCGACATCATCACGTACAGCTGCGACATTTTCTGTCGATCGACCTGGTCGAAGGCGCGTTGTAGTCTTTACATCAATAACAGACCCAGTTTTGGCAAATTTATCCATTAATCTCTTTACAGTTGACTCTTTTGGAGCATTATTGTGACCCCAAATTGATCGCAATTTGCGAACTGTAGCCGCAAAACTTTCACCATTTTGATAAAACAATTTCACATTGAGAATGCGTTGTTCATTCGTGTAGCGCTCCATTTTCACTAACCTCGTACCTTCCACTAGCAAATAGTAACAATTGCTCAAATGTCAAACAATAACACTTTGAATGGCGCTAAATTTAAATCTTGCGTTCTTGTTGGGACACTATTTATATCTGCGCAGTGGGAGCTAAAGGCTTACCCACGGACTCCAACTCGGCTGGAGTCTGTAAGGTTGTCCCTAGTCTTGCCAGTTCGTCTGCTCTGCAGATCCCTGGTATGTCCCACAGCACAGCCCATCTGGCACAGCCCACGCAAGTTATTGAAATCTAATCTAATCTAGTTTATAGACATCTAATTTTCCACTGTAATTCGTAATTTATAACTTGAAGTTAATTAAATTCTTGTCAATTAAACCCCTGGATGAAGAGTGTAAAAATTGACAGAATAAGCACGAATTCTCTGGTACTTCCAATACAAATTAACTAAATAATTGAGCATTTAGTATTAGCACTTAATAAAGGGTTGCCCATATTCGACGGACCCATCTGGCAACGCCATAACTTTTGACAGAGATGTCAGATCGCTTAATGACATACCGCGTTTGAAGCGTCAGTCCAAGCAGATTTTTGCCATGGAACAATACACGCCACGCGAGCGCTCTGAAATAGTTGAAATTTACATTCAACAGAAGAAGTCAATTGTGAAAACTCAACGTGCTTTTAAAATATTAAAAAATGTGAGAAGTGCGCCTTCTAAGAACACCATTAAGCGTTTATACGAAAAATACCCAGAATATCGCTGCCGTACGAGCCAGTGTTGAGAGGTCCCCAAGAACATCCCAAAAACGCCGTTCTCAGCAGTTGGGCATGGCTCGGTCCACTTTACAACGGATTATTCGCGTTGATTTGCATTTGTTCCCGTACAAAATTCAATTGACGCAAAGATTGTTGCCTGCGGACAAGCCTCGTCGATTGGAATGGGCCCAACGACTCATCGAAATGGCCGATGATGACGAGCAATTTTGGAACAAAATTATCATGGCCGATGAAGCCCATTTCACATTGAATGGGACCGTAAATAAGCAAAATTGCCGTATTTACGCCACTGAAAATCCTCAGGAGATTCAAGAATTGCCTCTTCATGACGAAAAAGTCACAGTTTGGTGCGGCGTTAGTGCGAAAACGGTCATTGGGCCGTTTTTCTTCCAAAACGAAAATGGCCATGCTGTTACCATCAACCAGGAGCGTTATCGCGACATGATGACCAATTTTGTGATGCCAATTATTCGTCGAAAGCGTGTGAGGCAGTTCTGGTTTCAACAAGACGGCGCTCCACCGCACACAAGTCGCATAACAATCGATTTTCTGAAGAATTTGTTTCCGGGCCGTTTGATGTCGAAAAGTGGTGATTTGGACTGGCCACCGCGTTCGCCCGATTTGACGCCCGCTGACTTCTTCTTGTGGAGACATTTGAAGTCAAAGGTTTACGTTAACAAGCCAAGGACCGTAGAAGAGCTCAAGGACAACATTCGTGAAGAAATAGCCGCTATTCCGGCCGAAATGTTGGCGAAAACGATGGAAAATGCTGCAAAAAGGGCACAATACGCCATCAACGCCAGAGGCGGCCATTTGAGAGATATCATATTCAAAAATTGATGTAAACAAATCTACTTAGAACAAATTAAATGAATAAGATTGCCAACCGCCAAATTTTTATTTTTTTTCTTTGATTTTTTTTTTTAAACCTGGGTCCGTCGAATATGGGCAGCCCGGCACCACACATAGAATTGGGCAATTTGGCAAAAATCAGTGACCTTTCTAGATATTCCGAACAGAGAACTTCGGCAAGTTACTATTTCGGTCTCTGATTGTGTTTTAGAATGAGGGTCTGTAAATGAATCACGTCTTTTCTGGAACCAATAACACTTTTACAGCAACGTAGTAAGTCAGTTCACCTGATTTCTATACTGGTTTATGTATTGCTCTTAATTCATAGACTGAAGCGGGTAGAATTTTCATCCGATGCTGTTATTTGTAGTTTTTTATTAAATGTAGAAAAAACCCATACTCGTATATTCTTATGTCTAACTTCTTTCATGTTAAGAATTTGTTAATATAATGTTTATGAGTAAAAGTGGGCCGCATAGTCGACGCTTGTCTGGCAGCTTACAAACTGACCAATTTTCTTAAATTTAATTGTTTCCTCGCAACTATTAAGTTGTAGAATGCGGCAACCTAAGCGATTTTTCATTGCATTATTTTATATTATTTGGTAACATCTGAGCAATATTCAACAAGCAACCATGCCCCTTCCACTAGCTTCCGCACAAATGACCGGTATAACCCATATATTCTTAGCTTCATATCTTTCGATCAAGCAATGAGCTTGGTACTTATCAGATGTCAATCTAAGAAAACCGGGTTCAAATCAATGGTTTACATGTTTGGTCCCAGAAGGGAAAGAGCAATGCGGTCCATTTTCATTTTCAGATTTAAGAAGCGCATGATGTGCGCCATTATGATAGACACATCGAAATAAATTATAATAATAATAATAATTTCCGGCAAATTATTCTATTTTCAGATTACAAATTTCCCAAAACCCAGAACTTTGAAACCGCCGAATAGGCCCAACAAACTAAGAGATTGCCGATACTGCGAAAAAGAGCATCCACTAAAGAAATGTTATCGCTTCTTAAGAATGGGCTTGGAGAAAAGATGGGATGTTATCGAAAAATTCAAGTACTGTGCCAACTGTTTAGCACATTCACACACGACGTCGGAATGTCCTTGTGAGGAACGGTGTAAAAAGTGCAAAGAGAAACACCACCGACTACTACACGACGATCCCGAGAAAGAACATATGAAGAATAGGAAAAGAAGAACTGAAGAGAGGAAAATAAACAAAATCATACAGGAAACTCAGGAAAAGAAGAATATTACTGAAATGGTAAGAGATAACAATTACTATCATAAATTAGAATGCATACAAATATCCCACAAATCAAATGAATATATATCTATTAGCACTGAATTTGGCCACACCACATAGCTTATACAGGGTGTCCGTCAGGAAGGTATACTATTTTGTTTTGCCGCCATCTTGGTAAACATTAGTCTTGACAGTTCATATTTGGCAGTCGTGAAGTAGAGACGTGGCGAATTTATTATGACAAAATATTCGATACACCAACGTGTTTCAATCGTTAAAACATTTTATCAAAATCAATCATCAATTACTGTGACGATGAGAAAGTTACGTGAAATTTTTGGGAGAAAAAAATGTCAGCAAGACTCACTATTTATCGTGTAGTGATTTCGAAGAAAGGAGGTCTGTAGCTGATAGGGCCAAGCATGGACCCCAAACGTACTGCAAGATCGGCTGAAAACATTACTGATGCTCAAAAAAGTGCTCAAAACAATCCATCAACCTCAATTCGACGCCGTGCCCAGGAGCTTGGTTTGTTTCAATTTAAGATTCAGTTGACACAAGAGCTTCTTCCACAAGACCAATTACACCGACGTACATATGCCAATAGGATGTTACAGCTCGCCCATGACAACCCCGATTTTCATGAAAAAAATCATAATGAGTGACAAGGTACATTTTCATTTGAATGAATATGTGAATAAATAGAATAGTCGGTTCTGGGGAATGGAAAACCCTCAAATTATTCATCAGTCACCTTTGCATCCTTACTTCTTTGAAACTGAAATCGGCGTAACGGTAACTTGATTAACATGTGGTATCAACAAGGCGGTGCCACATCGCATACAGCCAGTATTACTATGGAATTACTGCTCCGGACTTCATTTTGTGGGGATATCTGAAAAGCAAATTTTATGCAAACAAACCAGAAACGCTTGAGCAACTCAAATAAAATGTTCTTGATGAAATGATTAAAATACAGCGTGAAATGTGTGAGAATGTAATGAAAAATGTGCTCAAAAGGGCTCGCATTTGTGAGGCTAACAGAGGCGGTCATTTAAATGACATAGTATTTCGTCCATAATTGCGAGATCCAAGCATTATAATGAAATAAAAGTTTTATCAAAATTATAGCTTTACGTGTGTTTTATTTAACTTCACTTTTGAAACCGAAAAATGGATAACCATATATTATGTGTATATCCTCCTTTTTATTTTAGATTACTATCGATTTGGATGAAGATGAATGCGAATTTTACAATATCCCCTTGCCCGATGATATAATAGTAATCCCAGATGACGACGAAGGTAGGCTTACTTTATTATACAATGTATACTAATTGATAACTTAGATACGATTGCTTTACAGATAAAACTATCTTTTATAAATCATAACGTATATACTGATCTATATGCTGCGCTATGATTATTTCACGATAAAAATATATTCGTAATCTGCAATCTAAGAATACAGCAGGCGAAATCGTTCTACTTCTGACCGAAATTGCTTCTCTGATTTTGTTGCTATGAATAACCAGATTATTAACAACTTTTGATTGACAACAATTTATTTTCTACTTCATTCTAACGCGATATCTTTCGCCAATTTAAAAGCATTTACTGTGGACCATCCATCGTGTATCAGGAGACGCAACTTTGTTAAACTCAATGTTCTTTTCCAAATCTTAAACAACTTTCGAATGATATATCTTTGTATTCCTCAGATGTAGGAACAACTTTCACATAGGCTCATAAACGCAGACAGTTGTGCCAACACACGTACACGCACAAGCACACATAACACAGACACAGATTTTCTATATAGAAATAGTGAAATAAGAAAACAATTTGACAGTTGTACAATACAAATACAATTAAGTAAAGCGTTTGCAATAAATTACAAGAAGAGAAAGGAATAAAAACAACAGCCACTGGAATCGGTAAACTTTTTAAGCCCAATAAATTCAACAACATTTAGAGATTCACTTAAAGGGACTCTCAGCATGAAAACTTTCTTTCTTGGACAGTCGCATGGACGGGAGCCGGAATAAAATATGAAAAATAAAATCCTTGTTGTCTAATAGAAATAGTGACTGTGAGTGGCAACAATGGTGATGGAAATGAAGGCAATGGGACTAGTTGTCTATGTGGCCAATCTAAATGTTCTTTTATATAAATTTCTACACAGTTTTCTGGGCTCGCTCACTGCGTGCTTCGGCTCTTTATATGTGGCTGGCACTGCTGCTTGGCTAATAGTTTTAAGACGTCTTCTCCACTTCACCTTGGACAAATGAAAATGATGCCATTTGAAAAATTACCAAGATTCTTCATACAGTTTGTTCCGAGGACGAACGTGTGTGTAAGTGGTTCAGAACTTTTTCAATGGGGGAAGTAAGTACACACTTAAATAAGACAGAATGTAGATTTTGTTGAATATTTATGTCGATAACATTTGGTAAATGTTTTGTTTGCGTTGTAAGTGTTACACTAATAAAAGCTGTGAATAAACTGATAAACTACCTGAATACATTACAATTTGCTAAATAACTTCTCCAACACTTAATAAATAGATAATTGCTTGTTAGCAACTTTCTAGATATCTCACAATATACGCCCTGAATCACATTTTATAATATAATAACTTACGGTTCTATCTTCTTTCGGAAGAATGAAGGTACATATTACTTACTAAGGCAAGAAGGAAGCATTTATAGCACCGAGTATCTTTTGACCTGATGTATTTAATGATTTTTTAAGACGATCGAGCAGCGTCCCTCTGCCTGTCTGGCTGGCTGGCACAGGGTAATTGTCGTAGTTTTCTACGAAATTTCTTAAAATTTTTCTCTAATCAATATTGTGCCAGATTGTAGATGGAGATTCTAAACGAATTATGTCTCCCAATCCTTCAGGCACCTTCCGAAATTCAACTTTTTCCTTATAACTTTTGGTTCACCTATTGCACTTAATTACAGCAAGCTAATGCATTTTTGCATTATCTTGCTTTGTAATGTTTGGCAACATCTGAAAATATAGACCGATTAGCCACTCCTCTCCTGACTGATACCTCTCATACAAATGATCGATATTCTTTGGTTTATACGAGGTATCTTCAAAAAATGAGCTGAGTTTTCAAATTTTGTGGGCTTTTAAGCAAATCTGGATCATCATTGACGTCATTGAACAATTTCTATGTGATGCTCATGCAACGTTGTTTTTGGTCAAAATTCTGCAATTTTGGAACGAACTTCGCTGCCATACGCTTCATGTCCAAAATTTCCGAAGAGATAGCATGGCATGAGCCAACCGATATGCCGACATCCTCAGCAACTTTTCTAATTGTGATTCGACGATTCTCCCTAACAATTTTCTTTGGTTTATCAACATTTTTATCGGTTGTCGATGTGCTGAGGCGTCACATCTTCTCGACCTTCTATGAAAAATTTGTACCACTTGTAAACATTGTATTGATTGAGAGTACTCTCACCGTATGCCACTGTCCACATTTCAAGTGTTTTTGAGCACATAATTCCCTTTTTTACACAAAATTTGATGCAACTTCTTTGATCCATTTTTTTCGATAGCGGAAAATCGCCGAACACACAAAACACTTGTCTTATTTATGCCTCTCACAGACAAACTAAACGTGCTATATGGATCTTCGAAATTCGAATGTCCGTAGCCCGCGAAATTTGCAAATCGTCTTATTTCTTGAACACACCTCGTATCTTCCAAATAGTCACACCCAGTTCAGTCAAATTTGACATATATCATGCCTTTCATAACTTGAATTCTGAAAATGAAATTTAACCCAAAAATTCTTAGGAGGTTCACAGAATTAAGTCAAATTTGGAATCCGCCAAAAGCTTCCTACCCCTGGATCTGAGAAACAAATGAACAGTACTGTCACGCCTCTTCTACTTTCTTCCAAACAAATTAAGCAATATTCCAAAAGTTAATCTCTCCTCTGTAATTTTGAATTAGCTAGTTGTAGTAGCCTGGGAGAAATCGACCAAGTATCACTTTTGTTACCTCCTAAAGATATAACGAATTTAACCCGCATAATTTTAGCTTCATATCTTTCAAACTGTTGTACGAAATTCAGTCAAATTTGGCACACATAATGCGTTGGATAAGTTTAGTCCTGGAAATAAAAACACACTCTACCGCACCTCCATACAGTTTGACCGATGTATGAAAATAAAATTTTTTCCACAGTAATCCTTAATTCATGGGCTGTAATTGCTTAGATTTCTTTCAAGGAAATTGCTTTGTAACACAATGATAACATTAAAAAAGAAAATAATCGGATAATCACGCCCCTTCTGATGCCTCTATAGAAATTACCAAATGTAACCTATAAATTTGTGTCTTGCATTGCACTAAACGTAGTATAAAATGGACTGAACTTTCACTTTCCTCAGGGTATTGATATAGAAAACATTTCTAAATGAAGCACTTCAGGAAAAAAGTCGATATTGTTATTGTGATTTACCGCACTCTACTGTCACCGTACACGGTTTTGGGAAAAGGACAAAATCATGTCAGGTGAAGATGTATGTAGGTCAGATCACCTGACTGAAATTTCTGAAATTGTTTAAATGAACTTTAATATTGTAGTATTTAAAATATTTAAAATGGGAAATGCACACATTTTTTAAAACTTTTTACACTGATGCAAAAATTTATCATATTTTTATATTTAAATTTCTGTATAGGTAAGGAAAAAATCGATAAATTAATTCAAAAATTAAAAAGTTAAGTGTTTAATATTGGTGACGAGGATATAATGCATACTAACCGACCCAGCTACATCATACGCCATTTTTAAAGTCGTATAAAAATTCCTCCTATAATCAAATAACCCCTAGCTCTATTTCTAAAATAAAATTTGAATTAAATGCTCAGTAACATGACCATTTGCTCAATAATCCCAATATCTAATCTGTTTCAGTTGGTAATTTAGAATCATTAAAATTGCATAAATTTCATTCCATTAGTGTGGTCCATTTATTCTAATTATAACCTATCATTGCATACGACATTTGTTAGTAAAATGTTCTTGAATTTTGGTTACGAACTGTTGCCAATTTTTTATAAAGCAGACTGGTAGCACCGCTTTCAGCTAGCACATAGTGTTTTCTAAATTGTTTCTATATCTCTAATACTTCATGAGATACGGTAATTCAAAACGTAAGTTTAGTAATCTTAACCCAAAATAGCTTATGAGAATTTCGTAATTGATAGTAACAGACTGCTCAATTTTCATGATGACCAGTCGGCCGTTTTAAAGGATTTATAAGCATTTTTTTCCATTTTCTGCTGATTCAGATCTAACTATCTCATCACATTGCATAACTTACAATCTTTTAAAATGTTAAGGCGCGTCGGCAGTGCCATGCTCTGTTATCTAATCTTTGCCTAATGTAACATCTAACAATTTCATGACTGATGCTAACTTATTATTAAATTTGTTCAACAACCAGTCAGTGACTTTAGCCATAAGAAAGAACTAATAAAGGGGGTCTGGCACCGACCACTTTTTGTATGGGCATATTTCACCTGCAATAGTTCATTTGATATGGTTGGATACCAAATATTACAATATTTACCACAATTACTCATCCAGTTGTGCTGCACATTTTAATCAAACCCCAATGAATCTAACATTTGATTGTCATAGACGGCAGGTACTTGCAATTTGACAACCATTCAGTACCACTTATGCAATGCTATCAAAATGTAATTAATTTCGAAAATGTAATTAATTTTCTAAATTTATATAGTGGATTACATAATGAAAATTAAAATTTTAAAATTAAACTGAGTATAATAGTTTACCTACCATGCTTAGCTGCATTAAATTGTATTAAATTGAGATAACCTGCATATTTGCACATTACTTATCAATATCTCGTTTGCATTAAAAATATTAACAACAACTTCCCATTGAATATAAAACATTGTATACTTTCAAATCATAATGCTTCTTTGAAAAAGTAAATATTATTGTAAGCAATGTGGAAGTACTTCAGCTGGAAATAAGGAATTAGCACCTGTTGCTATCTTGTCACTAATGAAAATGTTCTTTTTTTTGGGAAATCTCCTTTTTTTTTTGCTGAGTATATGATAATGTCGTGACTAAATTTAGTTAACTTTTTGTTTTACTTTAGCCGCTACACCAAAATTTTGGATATATTTTCATTTATACATATATACGAAGCATACGTGTCTAACTGCATCTTTGTATTTCTGATAGTTCACGAGATACGGCCGTCCTTAATTTTAAGTTGTGTTGGGGTTGGCAAGCTCCTTTTTTTCAATTTTACTGTACGAATATTTCGTGACTGACACAAATATGCTGATAAATTTGCAAATCGATCGGTCTTTTTCTTTGAAAAAGAATTTAAAAAAGGAGCGGCCACCACCTGCTTTTTACTCCAAAATATACACACATATAGGTAGATACATATATACCAGATTTTTTCTTTATATCTCTAATAATTCATTAGATATTGCCGTCCAAAACAGATCTTTGTGGCACGCTTCTCCGTGTGGTCAAGACCTAATATAGACTATAACTATAGGCTATAATAATTATAAGTGGCAGCATCGGGGATTGAACCCGTGATCGTGACATTTACAATGGCACGTGGCCCACTTATCGGGCCACGGTTAGTTATGTTGACACATCGTGGGAAATATTGCAAACTTATGTCAATATCAAGTACTGTGTTGCCCAAACTGTTTTGTTCTTATTAAAAGAAATGTTAGCCCAAACTAAGCAGACACTGTCCAAGTTGTATAATGCTCCTGTCTAGGTTAACCCTGGCGAGAATTTTGCACAAGGATCTCGGATTACTTGCCTACAAGGTCCAATTGACTTAGCAATTAAAGCCAAATGACCATCAACTTTGTTACAGTGACTCCAATTGGGCGTGCGTTGGCACATAAAATGTTACCATCCGGTCTTTCGGAAAACACA
Organism: Philornis downsi; assembly: GCA_019455685.1. NCBI lineage: Eukaryota > Metazoa > Arthropoda > Insecta > Diptera > Muscidae > Philornis > Philornis downsi. The sequence goes on along the minus strand of JAHXMU010000118.1, from coordinate 4,602,138 downwards.
TAAGAGATTGTTAAAAAGCTAGTAGGTTTACAAATAGTGATAATTCGGTATGGATTTTGGAGCGCAGATATTATTAGAACATTTCTTTTCAAACCGCGGCTGGAAAATCCATTTCTGTTAACAAATTAAATTGAACATATGAAGTTGGACTATCTTTGATTTCAGAAGCACGGCAAAACTTGCAATCTTGCAACCCATCAAACAATCGATCGCTTGGAAACGTGGCATGGCAGAATGCGCTACTACTAAGCAGGCAGAAGCAGCATTATGAAAGTGATCCATGAATAATCAGAAAGTTCGGAAAGTTCGTTTCGGTTTTTAAAAAAAATTTGTATACAAGAAAACAATTAATTTAATATACTGTATAATCTCTCTCTTTTTTAATAACTTCTTCCTACCTCTCTGTGAGCTTTTTAATTCCTCTCTTATAAAAATCACGTGGTTTTTCTGAAGAAAAGCGTTCAATTCGATTTTTCACTTCTTCGTCGTTATGGAAATTCAAATCCTTAAAGTGATTGCTCAGACAGCGAAAAATGCGATAGTCGGACGGAGTGAGGTCTGGGGAGTACGGTGGATGAGGTAAAACTCAACTCAACCCAAGCTGTGACAGTTTCTGGCGGGTCCGCAAGGCAGTATGAGGGCAGGCGTTATGATGATGGAAGATGACGTTTCCCTGATTGATGAGCCCCGACCGTTTATCTTCCAATTTATCTAATTGTGCGATATAGTAGTCCGCATTAATCGTTTAGTTTGGTAAAAGAAGGTAAAAAAAAGACTTCTCCTTTGACATCTCACTAAATCAACAAGATTAACTTCCTGGTGTGAAGGCCCACTTTAGAGGCGGATTGAGGGTGTTTACTTGGTTTCCCCCACAATCTTTTCCGCGCTACATTGTTGTAGACTATCTATTCTTCATTCCCTGTGATGAAGTTCTTTAGAAATGGTGTCTTGTATTTTCTTATTGTTAGGTTTTCGCAGACGTCAACGTGTTTCAGGCGGTTCGCCTTGGGGAAAGAGTGATGTATCCACACATCAAAGTTGCTCACAAATCCGAGCTCGTTTATGACCCGTGAACGGTTGAGATTGATTTTTTAATTATTTCAGCTAATTCCCTAACTGTTCCACGAGGATTAACAATAACTAAATCTCTTACCTCCTCGGAAATAATTTCTTTTGGTCGTCCTGATTTGAGAGCGTCCGTTACGGAGAAGTCGCCCGTAGAAAATCTTTTACACCATTTCTGGCAATTTCTTTCATCATAAATAAACTTTCTCTTTCGGCTGGATTCAACAGCCGTTTTTCCTTTTCGAAAATAATACAGCATAATATGCCTAAAATGCTCTTTTTCGCTCATTTTTCCTACTTTTTAAAACTTTTTTTAAAACGCTATAACCACTCATGACTAGAACGAAAACACAAGTAAACAATAGTTCAAACAGTTTAGAGAAGGGGTGGGAGGAAGTTATTATGGTGTTCGAAGGAACTCTACGTCATGAGAAGTGACGTATGGTGAACTAACGAATTAACGGAACGAACTTTCCGAACAACCCGATATATGGCAAGAATTTGGGTTTTATTACCTTTATCTTATTTTATAGAATATGCCTTTATTGGGCCACCATGTATGTGTAAACAGAATGAAAACACCTCGAAAGAAATGCTCATCAGGTTTTCCAGATTTCTTGAAAACATTAGCAAGAAATAGTATTTTGTGGCTAATATGAAGTTCAAAATACCGGTCTAGAAAAGCTTATAATAGAACAAACATTTTCATCATTTTCTATTCATTCCTATAAAGGAATGAGGGCCAAAAAATGTACAACGCAGAAGGAAGCGCTTAAGGTACTAATTATGTCCGCCTGTCTGGTTGGCTGGCTGGTAGACGCGATAATAAAAGTTCTTAAAATTTGGCACGGCCTGATATTTTATCACATTGTAGCCTGGCATTCTAAATGGAATATATCGACTCGCCTTTTCCAGTACCTTCTAAATAAATAAACCTAATTTCCGAAATTAGTTTTTTCTTACGTAACATTTAATCGATAGACTGCAGCAGTGTAGAATGCGATAATCAAGTATAGCTATATAATGCTTACATCCTAGAAAATCGACCGATTAACCACTTTGCACACTCTCCATAAGTTTTGTCCTATGCTATTTCACCCCGCAACTCCTACTTTGCAGATTGCAATTATTTAGATTTTTGATCGTTGTATTGATCTCTACTGTACGGTTTGGTAAAACTTGAGAAATATCGACAATGTAAGGGTCTTGGCCGGTATCCGGTATCACCCATACAAGTGATCTATTCAACCCATATATTCGCAGCTTCGTATCTTTTGATCAATTCAACATAATTCAGATAAATTTAGTACACATGATGCGTTTGGTAAACTTAGTTTTGACAATGGATCGCAGTACTATAGACATTCGGATACCTCCTATACAAATTGCTGGGATTAGCAGTACAATACATACACTTCCAATGCTTGGTAAAATATGAAAAACGTGACCGGATAATCCCTCCATTTCTACTACCGCCCATAAATGTTATTTTATTTAACCCTAATCAAAGTTTTGTGCGTTAATTCAAAGCATTTTGCATTGATGTGAACCTACGGATTTACAACTGCCCTTTTGGCACTCCGCATTCAGTTCACCGGACTGACTGGTTTAACTTTTATTAGATCAGAAGATAGAGTGCGCGTCTTCGAACCAATCGACTTATAATTCAAATTTCAGCGTTATCGGATCTATTTTAAAATTAAAGGCATTAAGGCTAGTTCAAACCAAGTTTAAAACATTACAAGGTTATAACATACAACACGATTTTTTTTTCAATTTTGGGAATAGTGTAGTGAACACTTGCCACACACATACGTGGGTTTTTTTTTTGTAAAGAGTAGCTGAGATGATAAATTTCAATTCAAGTTAACATAATTCAACGTAATTCAGTGCACTTTAAAACTATGCAAAACGGTTTAGATGAGTACAATTCCCTGTAAAAGTTTGACGCCCAATCATTTATCTGAATCCTTGTATAATATCCCTTTCAAAAAAAAAGAACTAATAACGAGCCAGCTGACACGCAAATGAAAGTTATTGTAAAATGACATTAAAATGGTGTGAAAGCGTTCATACGAAATGTGTTTTTTTGTGGCTCCATAATAATTAATCTGTAACAGTAAATGAATGATATATAGGTTGCTCTTTTATGGAAGCAATGCCCAAAGGAAAACATTGATTTATAATGCTTAGCACTATTTTAGTATGTAAAAAGGTCAAGATTTTTTACATTTTAAATGAATTAAAGTTTATAACTCCAAATGTATTCATATACGAGTATACGAGTACATTTTCAGGAAGTTAGTTGCGGCAAGTGATAATCTCGTTGACATATTAATGTTTCCTATATTTTATGCCAGCAAATTGTGCATGGCGTGAAATATTGTAGGAAAAGTAGAATATAAAACTACAACAAAATGTCTACTCCAAAAAGTACAAAGAGTCTCAGGTTAAGATGAAATGGTATTATATGTCACCATTATTTGCATAGCTTACGGTGTTAATATTTTGATGTGACTCATCCTTATTTCTGACAAGACAATACACTTTACTTGCTTCACAAGGCAATGCTCAGCATTAAAAGCTATTCAGAACTGACTACCATTAAGAAATTTCACCGAATTGGTCATTATTGCGAACAAGGCAAAGGTTTTATGGTAACTAACTTGATAGTAAGTTCCTTTCATTGATTTCGTTATCCAAGTATACGCTTTTTTAGCCAAAATATTTGTCAAAATGGCTATCTATCCCAACAATTGGAAAATATGTTGTTGGTGAAGTTCGGTGCCATCCAGCTTTCATCTGCTGGCAGACATCCTAGTTGGCATCGCAACTTCTAAGTATTAAATGTATAGCAAATACTCGCTGAATATGCCGAAGAAAGCAGTTTCAGTGCAATAAATTACAACATATATGTCTGCAGATTTGTTGACTGATGGAAACTGTCCTTTGTAGTCCGTAACATACAAGGAATATTAAAAATAAATTCATTATTTTTCCCACAGACTGTTTTAGTAATCTGTTTCTCGCATTAAACGTGATTGGGTTCTGCTAGAGATAATTAAAGAGATAAGATTTCGTACTCAAAAAATTGTGTGATTGGTTGGGCCCAGTATAATTTGAATGCACGTCGAAGATCGACACCAGCAAAAAACGAATACATCATATTTTACAGTTTTTCTTCGAAATCGCAAGCCTGATGACTGAAAACGTAAATAACGTTTAAAGTTCTGATACTGTTCAAGCTAATCATGCGCAATTTTGGGTTCTTGGATTGCATTGCGGTTGAAATGTTATAAATACAATACGCTCTTTAAGCCGAAATGTTGGAAATGCCAATAGAATAACGAAAACGGTCAAGACCAGTTATCATATAGGCACTAATTGGAGTGTTCCGGACAGAAATATTGCACAAAATAAAATATATTTTTTTTATCTTGAATAAGGCCTCAGATGTTAAATTTCTGTGTGCGAATCGATGCTTAATTGGAACAAAAGTGTTCCTTTTCTGAAGCTGATGGTGATTTCTGATGAAGTCAGTTGAAAACGGTCGTAGTCGAATTGCATTGAGTAGGCGAAAATGGTGGACAAATCAGGATTGGCGTTCAAGAAGAAGAAAAAGACGTGACTTTTCTATTTAAGCTACTCGTTCAATAGCTGCTGCCTTACAGCCAAACTTAATACCGACGTGTATTGTCAACAGTTAAAGTCTCTAAAGGAAGTAATCACTCAGAAGCAGCAAGCCGATAAGAGAGGATTTGGATTCCTTCAGGACAGCGCCAGATAACTACCTCCGTTTAAAAATTTCGTCCAATATCAATATTGCCCATTAAAGACAATGTTTTTGAACATATTTTGCATACACAATTCTTTACATATTTTCAAGATAACAATTTATTAAATGATTTTCAATATGGTTTTAGAAAAGGTTGTGGAACAGATGAGGCAACAGTTATTGTGCAAAATTTCATATGTAAGTCGTTGGATGGCGGGTATAGGCGTGTAGCTGGAGTTTTTTATGATTTGTCAAAAGCGTTTGATCTAATTGATCATAATATCTTACTTCAGAAACTCAGATTTTATGGTGTGCATGACAAAGAACTTTTTCTCTTAATAAGCTATTTGACGAAGCGGCTACAATTTGTACAAATTTTTAATAGTAAAAGTACTTTGAAATCAGTGAAGCATGGAGTCCCCCAGAGAAGTGTATTGGGCCCCCACATTATTTTCTCTGTATGTAAATGACTTGAAAAATATTGACTTATCGGGTAAAAATTTGGGATTATATTTTCAAAGTAATCTTTCTTGGACACTGCATATAGAGTATCTGAAGTCTACAGTTTATTGTATAAATTTAGAAACAAATTTAATCGAAATACTAAATTTCTAATATTTCAAGCTTTAGTTCAAAGTCATTATAACTATTTAGCCATTATGTATGGTTACAAAAAGAGTTCTGAATTAAAATCACTCCAGCGGCAACAGAATAAAGCACTAAAAGCTGTAGCGAACTTGCCAATTTCATATTGTACGCTTTCTTTGTATAGAGATGTTTTCCCATCAGTTTTGCCAGTATATGGTTGTTATAAATTAAAATTTCTAATATATGTTTTCAAATGCTTGCATAGTATTGGCCATCACACGGTAAATTTTTCCCGAAATCAGTATATTTTCAATACACGAAATAATGACAATTTAAGAGTAGCTATGTGTCGATCTGAAACAACAAAACAGCGTATAGAACATTCTGGTAGTAGTCAGTACAATATTTTACCACAACAGTTAAAATCACTGGAAACACTTTCATTATTTACATCATCAATGGAAGGGTATTTATTGCAAAATGTCGAAGAGCTTCTGGTATGCATTTTGAGTTAATATTGAAGTACATGCCAAGAAATTAGATTTTTCATAAATATGTTTGTATTTTGTATTAAACTATTGTTATTATACAAACAATTTTGATGTAGTTATTTTGCCAACTAGCCTCTATAATGCCATGCGGCGCTGATGCGTAATTTGTATGAATTTGTAAGATATAATAAATTAAAAAAAAAAAAAAAATCGTGACTTCCGAGAATTTTTTTCCCTTTTAATCCTCAATTTGCAGACTGCAATAACACACATTTTTGTTACTTGCATTGCCTTATAATTCTTGCAAATTTTCAAACTGTCGACCGAATGGACACGCAGTCTTTAGTACTACCCATACAAATTTGCTGATTAAACGCACTTATGCTCATGTTAATAATTTTCATTTAATAACACTAAAGTCAATACAATTTAGCAGGCATCATTCGCTTGGCAAACTTAGTCCTGCGAATGAAAATGGGACCCATCGCCGTGCCCCTTAGATTACAACACTTACAATTTCGTCGATTTTATCAAAATCAATGGCATCAAATATCAATTACTTAAAATAAATGGAAAGCTTTGATGAGTTCTAATTTTGCATCTTTTATTATGTGCAAATTCAGATTGCTTTTGTCAAGAATCTGTCGATTTACCACTACTTTTCTTGCGCACCACATACTTTCGCATCAACGCAAACAGACTTTGGCTGAAAGTATATGCAAGTCCGCTCATCTGAGTGGAATTTCTGGTTCTGGCACATGTCTTCAAAAACTTTAACTGCATATTGCTTTCGTCCAGAGTACTGCCTCATAATATATCTTACATATGTACGTAATGTACGATAAATGTTGGTCATCCAAATCGATCCAAATTCTTCGGCATACCTTGAAACAAATTTTTAAGCGACGTACCACAAAATGTATTAGCTTTAAGATTTTAAAGTTAAATTCATTTATATAACTACATATTATGTATTTGCACATAACCAACACCTGACTTTGTAGGAAGAACTTCCTGCCTTTCATCAGAAGCGGTAGTGCCTGTTCAACATTGCTCTTGTCCATAGGTTCAAAGTAGAGATATTCAACTATAGTTTTTAACATAAATCTCACTGATTATGAACAAAATTGACACAAATCGAGGGGATTGTTTGGGAAACGTGTCGAATTGTTTTCCTTTAACGAATTAATATGCATCATACTTACATATTTCTGGCCAACTTGGTCACTATGAATTCTGTTCCACTACTGCTTAAGCCAAACGTTCTGAAACTAATGAGCCGGTGAGAATGTTGGTATAAAATATATTCGAATTATTGTCCTTGTTCATGTTTACATAATCTATTCAAAATATTCCAAACGACAAGCTGTGTGTGATTTTCATAAGTCACATTGTTTAACATTCATTATTTTTTATTCCGGGTCAAATATTGCTTTCAGCCTCTTTGACGCCATAAGTAGTGTCTTCACAGTACTTTTAGCGAATTTGTAGATATTGTTCGTGTCAAAAATGTATACGAGTATATTTGTATTACCCTACAGCACAATGTAGTAGACATTGTAAAGCAAAAAAGAAAAATAATTACATTACAAATCCTATGGAAGTCTGCTTATTTAGAAGATCTGATCAGATAGTACAAATACAAAATAGTTAAATTACACGTTATTTTTTTATAATTATTATTATTATTCATTTACTATCACCGCAGCAGTTAAAAATATTTATATACAAAAGCTTGAGATTTTACGTAATGCAAAAAAGCTTCATTTAGATACGTAGCGACATTTTAAGGCAAAGAGATAGCAAAAAAAAAAACCTTTTAATATTTAGGAAAAATTTAATAGAATATACAGGGTGGCGCAATAGAACGTGCATATTTAAAAAATTGATTAAAAAATAAATACAAAAGGTATGGTTAAAATAAATCTAAGACATTGTAGAGTAATGAATGAAGTTTATTTTTTAAAATAACATCATTTAAATGGTGACCCTCTCCACGACGGCACTCCTCTAACCACAAACGAAAATTATTGAAAACTTCCTTCAGTAATACTGGTGTAATGGCTGCCATTTCACCACGGATATTCTGCTTGAGCTGAATGATGTTTCTTGGATTATTACTGTAGACTTTGTGTTTGAGGTATCCTCATAAAAAAAGTCAAGAGGCGTCAAGTCTGGATTACGTGGGGGCCATGGAATATCACCTCTTTTCGAAATCAGTCTGCTGGGGAACATCTTCTTCACCATCGCCATGGAGTCATTTGATGTGTGAGGTAGCTCCATCTTGTTGAAACCAAGTTCTGGAATTCACTATTCTTAAACTTTCAATTTCTGGAGCCAACAATCCGTCCAACATCTCAACATAGCGTTCCGTATTAACCGTGACGTTTTGGCCCCGCGCATTTTCGAAGAAAAAAGGACCAATTATTCCTCTGCCAGAGATTGCTGCCCATACTGTCACTTTAGGACTATGCAATGGTTTCTGGTGTTTGATTTTGGGATTTTCACTGTTCCAGTAATGACAATTTTGACGGATTACGGACCCATTCACAAGGAAATGAGACTCGTCGGAGAAAAGGATATTGTCAAAATTGGAAAATCGATTAAGCATTTCATTAGCAAATGCGAGCCGTGCTATGAAGTCAGACTCTTTCAATTCTTGTGTTAATTGCAGCTTATATGGATGCAGTTTAAGATCCAATGTTAAAATTTGTTGCAAACTTCGTCGCGATAATTGTAAGACAAATGATCTCTTACGAGTCGACATTTGTGGATTTCCTCATACTGACTCCATAACTCTCTCAACATTGTCTTCGGCCGTAGATGTTCTTGGGCGACCATTTGCTTCTGGTTTAAATGTTGAACCGGTCTCTTCAAAACGCTTTACCCATATTTTAATTAAATTAGCACTCGGAGCTTCACTAATTCGCCGTAGTCCATATTCAGCACAATATAGTCGCCTAGTAGCAATATATGAACGAGAGTTGTCGTAAAATGCGCGCACGCAAAATGCGCGACGCTTCCCGTCGAAGTGATTCGTAGCGACCAAAACTCCATGAGCCCGCCAACCCAACGATGTGGGCGCCGCCACAATCGCCTTAGCACATATGTAATTAATATGTTTAGTATAGTTCAATTTTTTTATCAAAATATATGCCTATGTACAGGGTGTCCGTCGGGAAGGTATACTATTTTGTTTTGCCGCCATTTTGGTAAACATTAGTCTTGACAGTTCATTTTGGCAGTCGTGAAGTAGAGACGTGGCAAATTTATTATGGAAAGATATTCGGTAAAACAACGTGTTTTAATCGTTAAAACATTTTATCAAAATCAATCATCGATTGCTGTGACGATGAGAAAGTTACCTGAAATTTTTGGGAGAAACAACGTGCTAACAAGACGCACTATTTATCGTGTAGTGAATGATTTCGAAGAAAGAGGGTCTGTAGCTGACAGGGCCAAGCATGGACCACAACGTACTGCAAGATCGGCTGAAAGCATTACTGCTGCTCAAGAAAGTGTTCAAAACAATCCATCAACTTCAAAGTCGACGCTGTGCTCAGGAGCTTGGTCTTCAAAGAACAACTTTGGCCACAATTTTGCACAAGGATTTGCATTTGTTTCCATTTAAGATTCAGTTGACAAAAGAGTTTCTTCCACAAGACTGTTTACGCCGCCGTACATATGCCAATAGGATGTTACAGCTTGCCGCCCATGACAACTCCGATTTTCATGAAATAATCATAATGAGCGACGAGGCACATTTTTTTTTGAATAGATATGTGAATAAACAGAATAGTCGGTTATGGGCAATAGAAAACCTTCAAATTATTCATCAGTCACCTTTACATCCATTAAAAGTGACAGTCTGGTGTGCAATTTGGTCAGGGGGAATCATTGGATCTTACTTCTTTGAAACCGAAAACGGCGTAACGGTAACTGCCAATGGAGAGCGATATCGTGATATGAGTTTTTTTAACGCCACAACTGAATGCTTTGGCTTGATTAACATGCGATACCAACAAGACGGTGCCACATCGCAGACAGCCAGGACTACAATGGAATTACTGCGAGACCTCTTTTCACAACAAGTTATTTCAAGAAATGGTGATGTTGATTGGCCTTCACGGTTGCCTGATTTGACTGCTCCGGACTTTTTTTTGTGGGGATATCTGAAAAGTAAGGTTTATGCAAACAACACAGAAACGCTTGAGCAACTCAAACAAAATATTCGTGATGAAATTAATGAAATACCGGGTGAAATGTGTGAGAATGTAATGAAAAATGTGCTCAAAAGGACTCGCATTTGTGAGACTAACAGAGGCGGACATTTATCTGATATTGTATTCCATAATTGACGACATTACATAAAACATTTATCAATATAAGATCCATTCTCTTTCATTTGAATTATAGGCAAACAAAGTAGTATACTTTCCCGATGGACACCCTGTACTTCCCGTAATCTTGCAGACTTATGAAAGTATGAAGAACTGTGGCTGTCTTGGGATTCTCGTGGGTGATTTGTTAAAAGGAAATATTATTGCTTGTGTTTTATTGTGGTTAATTTTAATTTTCCAGTGCTCAGACTCAACTTTTGAGCTGACAGTAAAGTTCATTCATTTTTTTTTTTAATTTTTGCATTGGACACTTTTCCGCTAGTTATAATAGCAGAATCGTCGGCATAAAATACTGCTGATTGTATCTTGTTAGCTCTGAAATCGGAGGTGAAAATCGAATATGGTATTAGAGATATTATTGATCCTTGTGGAACTCCCGCGGGAATCACTCTCAAAGTTGATACTCCCTTGTTAATGTGTACAGAAAATACTCTGTTATGTAAAAACTCTTGACTATTTTTTGCAGGTAGACCGGGAATTTGAATTCATATAACTTGAAGATGATTCCATTATGCTAAATGGAGTCAAGCGCTTTTAACGCCTAGCAAAATTACTCCCGTATTTTTTCTATCTCGCTTGTTGTTCAGTATTAATTTCTGTACTCTTTTTAATTGGTGAATTGTCGAATGACCTCTTCTAAAACTGAATTGATGTTTACGTATTGCATCGTTTTGACATATTAAATATTGTTTATTCTAGCCAATATGATCTTCTCGAATATTTAGAATACTTATAGGTCTATAGCCTGTAGGTAACTGTGGGTTTTTACCTGACTTGGGAACTGGGATAATTTTCACATTTTTGAAAGCCATAGGAAAATATCTATTTCGTAAACACCAGCTAATATATTTGTCAAGAAAATCAGAAACAAATTGCTCATATTATTAAAAACTATTGGCTTAATACCGTTTCTGCTTACAGCTTTGTTAAACGAATTGCTTGACATTCATGGGTGGTGTCACTTTGAGAATCTAATCATTCAATATATTTAGCCACTTTTCTCTCAACTGATGTACTCATTCTGTCTTAAATCCGATGTGTGGACTCAGACAGATCAGCTATAGCACTTGATTTTCAATTACACGTGATTGCTGCCGTCATTCGAGATGAAATGTTGATTATGGTTAAAACAATTCGAAATTTTGACAAAAAAACAAAAACATGACTTGTTTCTTAATTTACGAATTATTTTTACAAACAATTTTATGGAGAATTTACCTGAATTCGTGCGTCTTGTATTCAGATATATTTTTCTAACTATACCCTCTTTTTTTAAATGTTAGTTTTTTCTTGTAACTAAAAAATATTTTTGAGTAGTGGCGCATAAAGAGCGTTAAAACGCCTCAATATCACTAGTTATATTAAACAATGCCAAGTATTGCTCCAAAATATTTTGGAGTTTACAGTCATTTGTGCAGTAGCACAAAATGAGAGTTAAATAGCCCCAATATCACTGCCAAATATTGCGCTGTTGCAAATTTGAAGTAAATTCGAAGTACCAATTGGAAATTAATTCATACTATTATGATATTTGTGAAACCATTTTCTTCAGGAAGGCCAGAAAAACAGTAGCAATTTGGACCATACCAGCAAACACGACATGAGAAAGTATTACGGCTATCCAAATTCTGTTCAACCAGCCATCCGAACGTATATAGCTCACCATTTCAAAGAGTCCTGAAAAGTACTTATTTTAAAGATAGTGTCTAACTTGTTTCCTATAAAACGATGCTTTTTTATACGGGGTACAAAAAATAAGTATTAGAAAATGAATAATATCTAGTGGACAGCTACAAAATTTTACAGACGCCATAAATTTAGCAAGGCCCCCCTCAAAACGATCCAAAGTGGCGTGATCGATGTACCGACTGGTCGTTGGATAAACGAGCTGGCCCAAAGCGGAAATTGTATATCCACACATTTTGTTTCTCCAGAGAAAAATCACATCATATTTAATATTATGCAAAAACTATTCCTATAACTAGGACTGTTCCATACAAATGCATGTCAATTACAGAAGTTCAACCCTTGTTGTTCTTATTTAAAGAATTAATAGTAAATATATTGGAAATGTATTCACAAATTAATTGGTTTTAGTTCTTTTCTTTTAATGGGACCCAACAGTGGCATTAGTAATCTACAGCTCAGTGCACAGAGTTGCCAAAACTGAGGGATAAAGGCCTTTTTTCAGTAATTTTTAGACCAAAAAGGGATAAAGAAAGGGATTGACTATTTCGAGGAATCTTTGTCCCTTTCGTCATATTTCGGACTTTGTGACTTGTAAATATTCCATTCAATCTTCTTTTTATATAACAGATAGGAAGCAGCAAAAATCGTTCAAATTACTCGGTGAGCAATTGTTAATTCCAATTCAAAATTTAGAATAAAATTTTAAAATATGTTCAAAGTTATTTAAAAATAAGACCTTAAATCCTTTTGCATCCATCGCATTTGAAAATGTGTTAATACTTTTGCATGATCATATATTGGTATTAACAAAGAATATCGTCATCTGCTACTTTATATTACCCATTTAAAAACTTCTAATAACAATTAAAAAAATATATGAATGCCATAAAAAATGTTATTTAAAAAATGCATAAATATTTCTTTTCTCCATGCTCTAGACTACAGTATTGAATACTTATTTCTAGCCACTTTATTGTGCATAACATTTAAGCGCTGTAAACAATTAGTACTGATTTTATCTAAAAATTTGTGTATTCTTAGTAACATTTTTATTTTTCCTCTTTGCACGAAATGTTTCTATATATGAATACCTTAACATATTTCTCTTTCTATCAAAAAAATACATTTTTGGATATTTTCTGGGAATCTTTGGAGCTAAAAATTTGGCAGCACTGATCGTGGGCAAAGTATCGATCCACCCGCAGATAAGCGTTCGTGTCACAGACGCACTTCTCTCATTTATTGAGTGCTGATTTTGGAATGGTTTTCTGTGAAAATTCGTATTTTTTAGCATGTTCATTAATCACGTTCATGCTCAATGTTGGAGGTTGTAATTTTAGTGGTGACATTAAGAAATACTCGTACTCGTCGTAAAATACTCGTACAGCTCATTATTTTAGCTGTGTTCAGTTTTTGTAGGTGGAAGTTTGCGTCTGGGGAACGAAGTTGTACCGGCTCATCGTCAATAGAGCTATCCATTTAGTTGTTTCAAAACAGCCGGTCTGGCAAGGCTGCCAGCTGTTAAATACCCGTCATCTGAAGTGTTATTTATTTAGTGAAATGTTTGCCATTTACGAATACAGAACGTCTAGCAACCGAAGAACCCTCAAAAATAATTAAAACTTACTACAAAATGTGGTTATTTAAACGTGGGCTTTCAATGGAACAATATTCTCTTCAACAATGAATCTCATTTCTCACTCGGTGGTAACGTCAACAAGCAAAATTGTCGCATATGAGGCTCGGAGAACACAGAAATGATTGTGGAAAACCATTGCACACAGAAAAAGTGACTGTTTGGTGCGCACCATAGCCTGAAGTTATCAGTGAACCGTGTTTTTTTTCGAAAATTTTCTCATAAGGATCCACTGGTGCAATCAATCTAGAGGTGGCCATTTTAAATGCCATTATATTTCATACATAGTGGCATAATAATGAAATAAAAGTTTCATTGCAATCATAGTTTCATGCGTGTTTTATTTAACTTTACCTGAAAGCAGCCAATGGATAACGCCATATTTCATTTTTGCACGGTGATAACCATTATGGTTATCTAATTTACAAAAGAGGGATTCCTCGTATCAGCTGTTTTGTTTTTATGGTAGCCTTAGCAAATTCATTGTTAGGCAAAAGTTATTTCAAAGTTGTTAGTTTAGTATCAAATACAGGGGATACAGAAGGACTTACAAGTTATGTTGTGCTCCTCAAAATATGATAGCATTTTATAACAAAATATAAAGAATTTTAATTTACAGGCGAATAAAAGATTTTCGTAGAATTTGTCATCTTTTTTGGGCTTATACTATTATATAGGGTGGCACATAAGTAACTTTAACGGCGACTATATTGAATGCGTTCTTGTGCATCATTTGGTTTTAACTCGTGAACAAATTGCATCTTATATGGGAAAAGATGTAACACACGAGTATGTAAAATTCTTTGCAAAGACCGCCTAGACATCTCTAACTGCTGAGAACGTCGCCTGATGAAAGTTTCGGGGCTTTCCTAAATACTTGCTTCCACTCGAGCAATGGTCTCTTCATTTCGAACTGCACGAGGTCTTCCAGCACGCGGAAGATCTCAGACAGCCCTTTGTGGCCCAAAACGCTGAACCAATCGGTAAATTGTTGGAGCGCTAGGAGCATTTCGAACATAAAAGAAATTTTGTTATAATCTGAATAATCGAATGCTGACTTTCAAAGTGAAATTGAACAACGTTGGTTCTTTGTTCTGTGCTGAGCTTTTCCATCATAAATTTCCCAAATATTATTTAGTTAATTCTGTAAAGAGACGAAAAAAAAGTCAAACGAAAAACGTATTCACTGATCCAATCTTAACGTTCCTTATGCGTCACCCTATATATACCAAAAATAAAACGCCCAGAATTACCACGTATTTCATGGGCAATTGTGGTTGACGACTTTCAAAGTCGATTGAGCTATGTCCGTTTATAAGCGACTGGCTGCCTGTTAGAATGAATGGATGCCGTACATTTTCATTAAACTTTTCAAAATTTCGCACAGCCAAATATCATGCAAAATCATAGCCGGGAGTGTAGAAGCACCACTCTGTCATGGTGTTATTATTACTCTGACATAACTCGATAGAAAAACCATGCAAATAAACAGCTCCATTATTCTTAAGTTCGGACTTTTCACTCAACTGCACAAATCTCATTAAAATTTCGCACATCAAGCGTTTTGGAAACTGTGCTAAGAGAATGAAAATTGATTGTATTGTCATACACCTTTCGGTATATAATGCACAATTTAACCACTTTTCCGAAATTCAATTTTATTTATTTTCAAATTGACAAACTAAAATTTTCCACATTTTCCACAGTTACTTTATTGCGTTATAAAGCTTGGCGTAATTTGAGAAAAATCGAAAGAGTAATTCATATGTGAGAGCGGTCCCAAAAACCAACCGACCTAACAAAGAAGGCAAAAAAATGTTGGGAACATTTTTTCTCTTTCAACATAATTTCCTTTAAGCTACACATTTTCCAGCGATATTCAACAGCTTTTATACCCTATTTATAATAAGAACTGTCAAATTCTTTAAAAAAGCTATCAACCGCAGATGGCTTTATTATTCATTGTTGGCAAATCTATCACCACCGGCCCATTTTTCAGGAAAATATTCCGATAGAACATAATGTGGCTAATAAGGTGCGTGATGAAGCAATTCGAACTTTAATTCATTTTAATTGAATTTTGGCCATAGGAATAATGAATGTGTGAACTGAAGCGTTGTCTTAATGAAGCAATACGTTCTTTTTCGTCAAATGCGTGCTTTTTCCATAATTTCATCACATAAACGCTGCAAAAATTAGCATAATATTGGCTGTTGAAGGTTTTTCCTTTCTGTAGATGAAAAGTAATCCCATGCGCATACAAAAAAAAAAAAAAAAAAACATAGACACCGTGAACTTGTCTGCAGAAGGAACCGTTTTCTCTTTCTTTGGACATGATTCGTTGTCCACTGCTCTGACTGTTCCTTTGTCTCAGGTGTGAAGTGGTGTACCCATGTCTTACCTATAGTTATAACTCGACGCAAAAATTCGGCTTTATTGCGGTGAAACATTGCCAAACACTCCAGTAAGATATCTTCACGACACTGTTTTTGCTCTGTTGAAAGCAAGCGCGGCACCCATTTTGCACACAGCTTTCCCATCTTCAAATCTTCGATCAATGTACGATGTATAGCACTTTGTGAAATGCCTATCATTTAGCTAGCTCACGCACCTTCAGCTGACGATCATCCGCGGAAACATCAATTATTCGACCGCTACGGTGTTTGTCTTGGCTGCTCGTACAGCTACGTTTAAACTCTGCCATCCAATATTTTTTTTTAATATTTCAGGGTAGAATCTAGATCGGCTTTAATATTGGTTGAACTGAGACCTTTGAAATGGAGACATTGAGTTACATAACGGTGACCAATTTTTTCCATTTTTACAAATTCACTGAGATCGTTTTATTTTGATGACTCGAATAAAAATTCTAAACAACATGGCGCCTTCAAACTTAAAACATATATGTGTCAATAGGCTGCAACCAATCATCCATCAATCTATACGTCAGGTCGCCTAGTTTTGGGTCCGCCCTCATATTTCTAAGTTTATATCATTCTTTCAACTGTGATAAGTACGTCATGATATAATCTAGTAAATTTGTATTTAGGAATGTAACTTGTAAATGTTTCTTAGCTTGCCTGTTACACAATTTAACGGATTTAGCAAAAATCAACGGTTCATCTATAGTTTCTAAACGGAACTCTATTCTTTTTATATTAATTCACAGAAATATTTAAAAAAAAAGACAAGAGCTCTCTAGACATTTTCTGGCACTCCACACACTTTTGCACCAGGTATGTGTTAATCATTTCACCTTGAAGAAACTTATTCATCGGTTCTTCTATCAAGTGAGATGTACCAACATAAATCTCCTTAAAAGAACTTCTGGCTGTCTGAAAGTTCTATTCTGGGCCAACGAAAAGTTCTCCTGAAAAATCAATTATTGACATCAGTGGCTTATGCCATGACTTGGACTTAATTTCTACACCAATCGTATTCATATTTGTATGGTTATTTATATTCGGCTTAACCATATCATCGTTTTGTGTCTCATCTTTTGGCAGTTTAATGCCAAGAATGTTCCATTTCTTAAAATTTTCCGTTGTCCTCTATTGTTTAAAACGTATCTTTTATTTCGACTAACACAATTAGTTTTCACAAGTCAGCCGACAAATGCTGGAAGAACAGGAGTCGAACAATTGATTTAAGTGCGAGAAAAACAATGATGCCAATATTGTTACATTTGGATTATTGGCACTTTTTATAGGATCTTTAGTATTCTTCTCTATTGGTGTTAACTTCATTGTGTCATTGAATACAATCGTGTTTGTTATTGTTTCTCCTTGAGTGTTTTATCGGAATGTTAGTAATTAAGTCGACAATCGTCCTAAGTTTTCTTGGAAAGTTTACAAAAGGTTACAAAGCGATTTGTGTTAAAGTTATTTATGGTACTTTTTACATTGTGAAACTTTTGTAAAAATATTCGTATTAGCAATTATTCATAAATATAGCAAAACATATGTACAAATTTAAATTAAATATTATATGGCTGTTTGCTTTTGTTGTCAATAAAATAGATATGGTTAAGGGATGCTTACAGGGTAAATATTATAAGCTTATCCCATGTTGCCAATGTTAAAATGGTATAATTTTGATTTTCTAGAAAATTAAATATATGTGTTATTGCATTCAGTAATCACTTCATATTCAATAGGAGGAAAGCTAAATTTTGCATATTTAAAGCTAAATTTTATATACTTTTGTATTGAAAGTTAATTTCTGCTGTACTGATTATTGATTTGCAGCTGCAAATTTTAATTCCTTCTAAAACAAATAATTGTAACGCCAACATTATTCTTGATGATGAAGAAATACATATATATGTAAATATACTAGCAGATCCTGCGAGCGTTGCACCGCCGACGAGAAGAAAACATTTTACATAATCGCACAATATCCCACTACCCACGGACATTATAACCAGAATTTAATTATCAATGACACGACATTTCTTCCGATCCTTTCCTGAAGTCATCTGATTCGTTGGATAACTTACCATTATTAAAATTTTATGTATTTTGTTCCGCAGTGTAAATCATTCCCAAGGTTCACTTCTTCTATAGCAGTAGCATAGCAACGATTTTCATACTTTTATCTCTAATAGTTTACGAGATATAGTCGTCATAATCTTTGTGTGGTATGAGTGAATCTACGCTCCTTTTTTCCAATAATAACCTAACATAGCAGTGATTGATTGACATTAAAAAGCTCTTAAATTTTAACGACGAACGGTTGGGCCGCAATACTGCTTTTTCAAAAAGGAGTCTGGTTTTAGGCACTTTTAATTAGGACTTTCGTACTTTTAATAGCATTCACTCTTCTAGTAGTTCATAGGACATTGATATTTAAATCGTAAGGATGCGAGGGCGGTATCACCTCCCCTTTCCTAATTTGAACATAATATAGTTTATCATAATTTCATGCCTGATAAAATCAAACTGCTTAATATTTCCGGCAATCGGTCAGTAGCTTTAAACAACACTTCGTCTAAGCTTTATATACCATATCATATGAAAATTAAATTTGTATGACAATTTATCAATTACTTTGGCCGTTATAATGAATTTTTTAAAATAGGAGTGGCATTGCCAGCTTTTTGTAAGCACATATTTCTTTCTATATCAGTAGCATACATCGCAGACATACAATCGCATCTGTATATTTCCAGTAGTTTTTGCGATATGGTTCTTCAAAATATTAAGCTGGGTTGGCGGCGCCGAGCCCCTTCTCCCAGTCTTAATCTAATATTACATATGACAATTTCGTGATTGATGATAATATTATGTTAAATTTTTGTGACAATCTGTTAACTACTTCGGCCCCCATAACTGAATATTTAAAAGAAGAGAGATACCGCCTACTATAAGTTAAAACATATTTTTTATGCTATTAAAATGTATACAAAATCTCTTCTGCGTACTTCTAATAATTCACCAGATACAATCGTTTACCGATGTCGGCCTTAATTCAAGACGTTGATGGCCGTCAAGAGCGAGGCATATCTTCCAAGACATCTCGGTCAATTTTTAATACACTCTATCACGCATATGCACATTTTTTTGATAAAAACGATTAGCCGTAAGATTTTTCTAAAATTTTCAGCGATTCGGCATACAAATTTCTATTTGCAAACCATTGTAAAAATTGCAAAATAACCCGGGATATGAACAGACATAGTCGAGCACTGTAAACAAACTAAATAACAGATGGCGTTCAACTTCCATCGAACCTCCATGTCAAGCATTGTGAACAAACTAAGTAACTGAAGCCGATCAACTTCCATGTCAACATAGAAAACGATTTCAAAACAACATAATGGTTTTTTGATAAGACCTATAAGAGAGGATTTTATTAAATTAATTCTTAGTACTTTTTTTTTTGCAAAATTTACTCGTCTTATGGATGATTTGATTTACTCTTAGGCCTTTTTCTAAAGTTGGGATTTTATAACAGATCAAAATATCATAGGATTTTTGTCCAGAATGATGTAGCACTTCATTCGAGATATAGAATACATAGCCTGTCACAGCTGTTACTAACTAATCAGATATGCTACGAGTATCATGTTTTCCGTGCTCTTCAGAGCAACCTATTCGGCCTACTGAACAAACAAATCGAAAAAAGTTGGAAACTTAGTTTCCATTATTAGAAATTTCACGACAAAATAGATCATAGTAGTGCAGAAAATCTCGGTATCTAAGAGTGAATATGATGACCATAATAAATCGATTCGTCATCGATATCCTTTAATTAAAATAATTCGACTTTTGAACAAGTCTTTTACTGTCTTAAACTCTTCACATATCACACACCATACTCTCTAACGGAACTTGTAATGAGGAAATTTATAATTCAGTTAATTTGTCTGAAATTTCTCTACAAGTTCCCCCATCAAGTAATATATTCTCCCATCGTTAACAAGGTAATTTTACTCCAATGCTGTCGCCACAAAATCGTCTACAGCTACTGTGCACTTTGAAGCTAAATGTGCTTCAAAAATTTCATGGATTTGCTTAAATTTCTTGAATAATAGTAATAATAATCTGTTTATTCAAATAGCGTGTTATCAATTTTTCAGTTTCAAAACTAAAGTTAAATGAAACACACATGAAGCTGTGATTCGATGAAACTTTTAATTCATTATAATGCTTGGATGTTGCCATTATGAACGAAATGAAATGTCATTTAAGTTACCGCCTCTGGATTGGTTGTATCAGTGAATCCTTTTGAAATAGTTTTCGACCACTTTTTCGCATATTTCGGGCAAAACGTTTCAAGATTATCCGTGTAAACACGGCTTCTGACGTAGTCCCACAAAAAAATCTAGCGGTGTCAAATCACATAAACTTGGTGGCCAGTTAACGTCCCAAAAACGTGAAATTACGCTTTCTGGAAACTTTTCATGCAATTAAGTCAAAATCGGTCGTAATGAATCACGTTTGAATCACCATTTCCATGGTAAGTTATCCGATTAGGTTAACGATCCATATTCGTGAATAGCAAACTGTTCACAAAATAAATAATGATCCATATTCGTAAATAGCAAAGCTTTCACAAAATAAATAACACTTCAAATGATAGGTACTTAACAGCTGACAGCCTTGCCAAACCGGCGGTTTTGAAAACATTAAGAGGATAACCCTGTATTTCATTATTTACTTCTTTTCTAATTTGGAAAGTTTTTTCTCATTAAAATCCTACGTGTTAACGCAGGGATTTGTGTAATCTACGGAATAGGTTAGTATCAAAACAGAACTGACTATTGCTGATCTGAAATATCGGTTTGTACGCATTTTCGTGACTACAAGTCGCTGGTTTATAAACATACTTGTATATGCGGGGTGGGAATTCTATTTCATACCTATGTTCTTTTGCACCACATGATCCCATTATTTATTAAATAAATTCTAAGTTAAATATTGATTCTCCTCTCATCCAATTGAATCAATTTTATAAAATCTTATGTTATATTTATCACTCGTCCTCGAAAGTCAGTAAAGTTAAACAAAG
>JAHXMU010000118.1:4568425-4580972 GCA_019455685.1 Philornis downsi | reverse complement strand
TATATAAATATATATATACCTACTTATATGCCAACATTCGCTATATGCACATTCATAGTATATATAAAAATATGTGCGTGTGTTATGTATTTTATGGCACATATGACATTTTGTTGTCGTATATAACCGTTATATACCGACACAGACACACAGATATTTACATATACCCATGTATATAGAATGTGCACATAAGAACGAAGTGGAAGCAAAGTCATTAAACGTTTAAAACCATCATGAAAGTTGCAGTATTACGTATTTTCCACATTTTTTTTTTTTATTATTATTACAATTCTTTATTCTTATTGTCAATGTGTGACAAAATGTATATTTTTGCACATTGGTATATAGCAGATATAAAATATGTAATTGTACATACGATATAACACTTGTTCACACATTCGAATACTTGTTGTATCGGGCATGAGACAGTAGTTTTTTTTTCTCAATTTGTTTTTTTTTCTCAATTTGTTTTTTTTTCTGGGTCTTATATGGGAAACCGGAAACGTACACATAAACGATATCCTTGCAAATAGTATAAATGCTGTACGCTAACACATTTATACACCACCATAAGTGAAATGTTGTTTATACGCATAAGTCAAAAATGGGATCGACAAATTTTGTGCACTCCACATTCCGTTTAGTGTTCAGTGATGTTTTGTAGCATTGTAGTTGGGAAAGCAAGTAAAAAATATAATTTAATTCTTTTCTCTTTCTTTTGTAACTTAATTCCGGTATAAATATGGGTAAACTTCAAACTTTAGATGTAACACAAAGTCATTTCCTTAATCGACGCTATCAAAATATATCAAATTGACAATAGATTTGTAACATTCAGAAGTAAACCAAGTTTGGAGTAATATAAATTGGCAATCTTTTTTTGATATGTTCTTCACGCAATTGCGAATATGGCAAAAGTTGACTGCAACCTTATCAATGTCAGTAATTATTGTAAATTTTAAAATGTTATATATTGACATTGGAAATGGAAGTAAGGAATGATTCAATTTTTTAAGACAACTCTGGCAAAAACATTGGTAAACTTATAATTTTCATTTAAGTGTAAAACAAAATCGTTTCCTTCATAGAAAAACAAAATATATTGAAGACAGTCTCATAAGCCGAATTATGAGATGTATAAAATTGACATTTTCCTCGTCATGCTTAAGTGAAAGTTGGTTCAAAGCATTGGCTATCACTGCAACCATATCGAATATATCTGTGGTCACAACCCATAACAGCCTAAGTCCGTTTTTCAATATTTTCAGTACAGGAGTTTAAAGTTTTGAATCTTCACTGAAAATCAGGAGAAGGTGTTTTTTTGGAAAACTTTGCTACAGATTCCACGGAAACGAATTTCTTTACTTAGTTGTTAACAAAAAATAGTTGTTTATTCTCGCAGTCAAAAGATATTATCGAAAAAGACACTTAGGCTCTTATGAATTGTTGAACGAAAGAAAGTCAAAAAGTTCAAGTTGAGTTAGGCTATTATTTCAGATTAAATAAAAAATTGTAAGTGCGCCTAAATTGACATAAATTATTATTCTATGTCAAAATATTTCAGATTCGATCTCTCATATTGAGCTAAGTTGTTGTTCCTATATAAGAATTCATAAAGTTTTAACTTAAGTTGATTTAGGCAATGATGAAAAAATAATGTTTATATTTGTTGTAATCCTAAATTGACTTAGGCAGTTATGCCAAAACAGTCATTTAGAAAAATTACTTAAACTATTAGGTTTTTTAGGATTAATTGCATTTCTAGAAGAGATACAAATATGAAAAATTTAGAGCAAATAAATTTAGATACGCTGAATACGATGGTGCTAATAACTCAATTGTGTCCTAACTCGAGTTAGGCTGTTACGGGTTGTGACCACAGATTTATAAACTTAAAATTTACATTTAGCTGTAAAGCAAAGCCATTCAATTAATGAACAACTTTGAAATAAATCAGATTGAATGTTATATTCGCAAAGTCATTCCATTAATTAACAACTTTGAAATGCATCAGATTGATAACATTCAAAAGTAAGTCGAGTTTTGATTAATACAAGTTGGCAATCTCTTCTGAGTATTCCTTTCACAGAAATGTAAGAGTCGTTCCTACATTTTTTCTTTTTGTCAATTTTAGAAAACATTTTCTATAATGTTAAACGATGTTAAACGAGCTGGATGCTCTTATTTCAAAAAAAAAAAAAAAAAAAATGCTTATACAGAGCGTTTTATACAAATTTACCAATGTCAGTCTTATAAATTAAAAGTACTTAGAAAAACGGGAAGGTAAAATTATTCAAACAGCTTTTGTAACAAAATTCCTGTGTATACATTATTCATAGTGTACAAATTCTATTTGAGTTATAGGAATGCAAATTGGCAAATCATTCTTAATACACTTTTCAGTAGAAAAAATTTATACAAAGTATTTGCTTTTAATTTATCCATAAATTAATCATAAATGTATAAAAAGAAGTATCATTAAAAACTTGTATACAATATTGTAGTTGGAATTATAAGTAAGAATATCATGCTAATACTTTTTTCAAAAAAATTCCAATGAAAACATCGGCAAACTTGAAGTTTATAACTTAATGTAAAGGAAACTTATTTCCTTAATAGGAAAAAGGCAAATTAAAAGTGCGTCCATAACGTTCAGAATTGAGATGAATTATATAGAGAAAACAAATTGACGTTCTCTTCTTAATATTCTTTTAACTCAAATATGACAGTCGTAGAAGTTACTTCAAAGCATTAACAATAACTTTATTGAGATTAGTCATGTAAATACGACATAACTCTAGTTAGTGTTAAAACGTTATAAAGGACTTGAGAAAGGAAGTAAAAAACTAATTCAAATAGTATTTGCAACAAAATTATCTTGTGCACATAGGAAATTATAAAGTTTACATTTAGATGTAAAGAAAACTCATTTCTTTAACAGGCAGTGTTGAGAAGGAAAATATTACAGTTACATTCGTAATAATCAAAAACGCGCCGAGTGTTGTTGTGGAAATGAGAATAACAAATTATTCAAAAATGAGTAAACAACATTGAGAAGCTTTTAAATTTACATTTAGATGCAAAACGAAATCAGTTCTGTAATTGATTCTATTGAAATGTATCAAACTGGCAGTACAATCATAATACTCAGGCATAAGACGAATTACGATAGAGGAGAGGAATAAAAATTGGCATTTTCCTTCTAGTATCTCCTTTACGAAAATTCGAATATAGAAACAAAACATTGTCTATAACTTCATCGATTACAGATAAGTTAAATTATAATGAATATTAAAATGTCACACCTTTTTCTAAGCAATTTGTTTCAATTTCTATCAGATTTATTAAATATACAAAAATATCTTTAAACTGTTATTTTGCTATTGAGCATTTCAGCATTTATTGAAAGTTTCGTGAGAAATGTGAACGTAAAAACCATTATAACTTATATAAGTTTAGAAATATTATACCAAAAACATATTTTTACCGTCTTTTTAGATTTTCTGACACCACTTCCGTGTATAGAAACTAGACATTAAAACACGATATCCATATTTGTAGGCCAATTTTCTGAAAAATTTTTAACAATGTGGGAATATTATATTTTCAAAATGTATGGGAAATATATTAGAATAACAAATCGGAAATCAATTCTGAAAACCATATAATGGAAAATAGCTACATTGTCTCGATTTCTTCCTTATCACTAAGTAAACAAATCTGTAGAGTTTTGGCAAAACAATCTATTTCAAAAACTTTAATTATACAGGAGAGAAAAACATTTCTGACATTATGTGAAACTTTTCGTATAGACATTTCAAGCAATATTAATAACTGATATTAAGAAAGTATTGTGTACAAATAGTTTCTACTTTAAATTTCATTCTAACACTAACGGTTTTATAGTAAATAGCAAAAAAAATACTTCTTTTAACCAAACAAAATGTAAGGCAAACATTGTAAGCATAAGCATATTAATAGAAATTAATTTAAATTACCATATACTTAATACGAAATCATTTATATCAATATATTGTTTTATCACAACATTTTGTCATTTTGAACAAATCTAAACTGAATTATCTAAGAAAAATCAGCTTTCAAATTTCATATTAAAGGCAATGATTTTCTTATCTCGAAATAAGTTGTTTTGATTTTCAAAACTCAACACAATAGAGAAAACGAGGTACAAAAATGCAGCCCTAGTTCGTATGCAAAGAGGCTAGAATCTGCAAAATAGATATTTTTAAATAAAATATATTTTTCCAATAAGGTAGGTCAAAAAGACCTCTTCGCATATGAACTAGGATAGAATTTTTGCGGTCACTCGAAGTAGTGAAGACAGAAATATCTGGATGCATCATCAATAGATAATACTGGAAATGGGTTATTTTGATCCGCCTCATTTGGTTCCTCGCCAATTAATCAATTGCCCAAAAATTCTAACTTCTCTCTATTGTTTGTAATTGTAACTGCAATCTGCGCCTTTGTCCGTTATATTGAATTATAACTTCCGATAAAATATGATAAAAAATCATCTGCTGAACTAGTCTTTCTTACTACTTTCCACGCAAATGATCAATACAACCCATATATTCTCAGCTACATGTCGTTGTCTCAAATCCTCTGAACTCAGCCGAAATTGGCGCACATAAAACATTGAATGAAGTTAGGCAGGGAGATGTAAAGAATTTCAGATTTCCCTCTGATATTTGTATTTAAGAAACGAATTTCTAATTTTCCTCTAAAGTTTTTAAACAGAAATTGAAATGTTGTTCACTGTACCTATATAGCTTAAAATGCTAGGCAGACGCCTTTTGTACTTTCGTTACAAAATAATCAGTTTAGCAAAAATCAATCAATCTTTCCTTCATAATTTCTAGGCTCAAATTTCACGTCTCATTTTTGCGTGTTAACACTATGAGATAAAGTGTATCCAGCACAGGGTAGTATTGAAAGAGATTGCAACAAAAGTCCGTCTTTCCAAAGTTGTATTTAAAATATAAGTAGAAATGATAGCTTAGTGTTCAGTTGTGAAAATTGATCTCTTAATAGTATAGAAACTTGTCAATACTTTTTGCCCATATTGTCATTGTTGCAAAAGTCTTTTATATTTTACAAGAAACTACTCGTACATTTCTCAAATCTGGCAAAAAAAAAACCAATTTCAACTAGTCGAATTTCAGTTAGAATGTTAAAATGTTTCGACAAATCGAAATTCGGTACATAAAACTTTCGATGCATCCGATACTAATAAATGGAGATAACACTTTTCGCAAATTTACTGTAAATTCATGTTTAGGTATTTATTAATAAAATGGGCAAGTTATCAATAAAAGAAAGACAATAAAGTTAAAGTTCTACGCCTAGTGATAACATTTATCTTCAGTAAACTATTCAAAACTGCTATTGTTGGCTTACCATTTCTACACTATAACAGACAGGCTATAAAATTGATTAGAAAATCATGCTCATAGATAGATTAGAAAACATGCAAATAGATTACATTAGCTCATAAGTGATAATTGTTGATACTCTTTTACTTATCAAATTGAAAACTGTCATCAGAAATAGCTGTAGTCTATACCTTTGTCTGCCGAATTTTAGTTAAGGTCTGAAAGAAGCGAAACAACCTAAATGTTTTAAATAATAAGCCTTGATCACACATATCATAATTTCTGATGAGTAAGAAATTGCATGTGGTCAGTGAAATAAAAAGAATAGAAGAAGAGAAATTTGTTACATTTAAGGATACTTCTTTGGTGGAACTGAGATTTCTTTAAAATCTCTCTAAAATCAGGTTTTATGCACTTATGATAAAAAAAATTGTGAATTTGTTTTGTTTTCGTACTTAATAAATCATAATAGATTTTAACTAAAAAAGATGGTGTAAATTCCATTTAGATGTGAGAAATTCATAGTATTTGCAATAGTAAATATAAATAATTTCGTAAAGTCGGAAAAAGCAAAAACATTGAAGTGTAAATTTTTATTAGGGGTGCCTAAATAAATTCTTCCCAAAAAAAAACATACAAACACACACTCGTTGGGTTCATCCACTGAATTAAACGCTTATAATAGAACATTTTCTGTTCTTGAAATTTATTAACTTCTGGATTTTCCTCTAATCAATTCAATTTTATTTGTATAAAGGCAATATCATGGGGGAAACATGTAAAGTAAACATTCAAAATATTGTATAGGATACACTAAAAAGGAAACTGCGTGTTTAAGGCTCAATGTTTATAAAAAGTTTTTTTCATTTTTGATATTTTTACGTATACTTTGTTTGATCAAATATTGGATACATAAGGAGTAATATGGATATAATATTACAATGTTAAAATTCCACTTGTTAATAAAACTAAATAAATTTAATAAATTCTCCCCTTTTCTGTTCTAATTTGAGGATTAAGAAGGCTGAGGAGAGTTTAATAATATCAAAATACATTTTTATTTTGATATTTTTTTGCCTGCATATATTTTACTACTAGCTTAGTATTTGTAAAGATAGGTTAGGCACATGGTCGGGAAAACTTTTTGAAAAATACTGATTATAATTTTTGTGTTTTTTATTATTATTTTAGTACTTATTTTATTTCTAATGTTATAACAAAAGAAATTAATATTTGTTTTTTCTTTTAATTTGAATAAATTTTCGCCTACGAGCCTTTTAAAAAAATATAGGGTGTATTTATTATTTTGACCATATATGTATTTTCGAAAGAATCAACAATTTGAAAATGAAATAACAAATGTTCTACTTACCAATTTTAGCTTACAAATTTTAGTCAGCTCGAACTTTTGTTTTTGTTTTGTTTTTTTGTTTTTTTTTTTGATCAAATTTCTATAAAATCGTTGTATATGTGATAACAAACTGAATCTGAAAGGCGCCAGAAGTTATTTCATATCACTTGCACGTTGCACCCCATGCATTTTTATTAAAATAAGACTCAGAAGGCGAAAAATGTGAAAAACAATATGTGATTTTGTATATTCTCAGATTATATTGCTTGGTTTATAACATATTATGTATATTTTATTATTTTATTTATTTATTATTTTATTTTTATTGTCAAAATCGACTTTTATTTCATAAAGAAAAAAGTTTGAAGATTTGTAAATTTGAAAAGAATTCAATTATATTAAATTTTCGCCGTTGATATTTAAATGTAATGGTGATAATTTCTGGCAATTGATTTCGTTCAGATAACTTGTTATGAGATATGTTGATGTATTTTGGCCTAATGGCTAATAAAAGCAGTTCATATGTAGTTTTCATTTGCTTCGCGTCCCTTTACATCGACATATAAAATATTTTTGGAAAACTTGCTCAAATTTGCTCAAAAATTTTTTTCTTTTGCATTTTTATTGCTTGAAATCCTTTATTTCTCAAAACTATGTTCATTTCTAAGCATTACGGCTACAGGAATGTCAATCATAAACATTCCTATAATTGCATTTCCAAACTAAATTTCCTTGAAGAATTTCATAGTATCAAAACGTAAGGAGATCCGCAGATTCAGCTATCAGCATATTTGGTAGCATCGCAGTTGTTCATTATTTATCGGAAACGAAATTTAAATTTCAACCGTGTATTGAACTTAAATCTGAACTTTACAATTAATATTTATCTTGGAACAAAATCTGATGACCCTGGCGAGTATCAATATGAAAGAAGGATGCAACAGATATTGTATATTGTCTTAAAAGTGTTATTCCAAATTGTTACAAAAAGTATATATTTTCATTTGCGTTATTTGTATTGCAGTTTTAGATGATGTAATCAAAAAATACTCTCGTTTTTTCTTTTAAAGTTAGCTAATTCTTTATGATTTTAGCTCAAAAAGAAAGTGTGTGCTTAAAAAAAAATTGTCAGAAATTTAAATAAACAAATCGACCACTAAAAGGACAACAAAAACCCGCCCAATAATCCAGATATTTTGTAAATGACCAAAAAGAATTTCATTTTAGAATCAGTGCATCCATACCATTTTAATTAATAAAATAGTAAACCATTTGATATTTTATACAGGAGCATTCGACTATATTAAAACTTTCAAAAATTTTATAAACTCACACAAAGAAGTGACCGTATAATCTGTTTTAGGATTTTTTCTCCAATTTGGCATATGATATTGGGTGACAGCTTTCGAAGGATATATTGATTGTGAAGTCAATGACAATTCCAAACGATGTATTAATCGACAATAGCGTCTTTAGCACACGAAAATTTATATTAAGAAGCAAAATTTGTCTTAAATTGGTTGTTTGTCCTGTATAAATTTTAGCACCATAAGCAAATCGCTTTTAAACCGGCATCTTTCTAATACATTGGTTTTGAGATTTTAAGGAGTATCATTGAGTTCAGAGGTGTCAGAATCCTTAAAATGAACCAATTTAACTAAATCGGAACACAATAAAAAATAAAGTAATACGATCTAATTATTTATTGCTTAGAAGCATCTGTAACCGGAAAAATTTAAAAAAAAATTAGTTATGCCGGTTATGTAAACTAAAGTATAGATTTATGTACATACATAAAAGCTTTAAAAATAGTTAATTTTGGTTTTCCATCGTCGTTATTTCAGTTGTTGAAATTTATTAAAAACAACCCAGCTTCCAAACTATATAAATTCCTAAAGCAAAGTCCAATCCACCATATGACCCAGAAAACAACAGTGCATACAAAAAATTGCCTAATAATCACTTCTTGAAAATCATTTGGTCTCGGATCCAACATATGCCTGTGATAGAAGGAAAGCTAGTCTTTTATGCTGACATCTAAGTGCTTCTAAAACTTGTAGTCACGAAATAATGAACACGGCGTAACTGGTCGTGGTATGATGCTTGTAACACGCGATTAGCACGGGTCCAATCTCCGATACAGCCACCTATCATTGTACAGGATTCCAAATACTTTTTGGCACAGGATTCAACATGTGTCTGTGATAGAACCAATGCTATTCTTTTATGCTGACATCTAAGTGCCTCTGCTCACGGTGTTCGTGGCATGATGATTATAACGCGCGATTAGCACGCGTATGGTCACGGGTTCAACCTCCGATACAGCCACCTACCATTGTCTGATAGGCCTTAATGTGTTTGACGTTCAGAATCGGGTAGAGTGAATCAAACACAGAATGCGTATAAGCTCACTGAACGTGAAAAACTCTCGTTTATTTGATGCAAGGCAATTTATTTGTTTGTTTTTTTTATTAAGAAGATTATGTGACAAAATAGATTCACATGAAAATATTTCAAATATTATAAACTGAGTCGAACATAGAGTGCGTATAAGCTCACTGAACGTGAAAAACTCTCCCACATCTCATTTATTTGATGCAAGGCAATTTGTTTGTTTGACAAAATAGATTCACATGGAAATAATTCTAATATTAAATACTATTTGCATTATTTTGGCATCCATGGAGGTGTCTAAGCATAACTCCTATATAAATGGAAAATATCCGCATCCAAGGAATCGTTCATTCAAAAATTTTTTTTTTTTTTTGCGAAATATTGTGCATTAATAATTCTGTTTGAAAACGTCTAGAAAATACCACTGTAAAATATACATATTAAACTTAGCATCTGTCGCAAATGATAGTCATTAGACTAAACTACAAACCAAGAAATCTAGTAAGTCTAGCGGTGAGAGGATGAAATGACTGCAAGCGTTCGAGACACTAATAAATTTTCAAAAAGCCATGAGTTACCCAGCTATTGTTTCAATATTTCTGTGTGGCCTACTGTGCATATAAGTTTCAAGCTATGCATACAAAATGTAAATGTTGAGCGTTTAAGCTATTCCGGACCAACATAGTATTCCAAGGCTACACAAAATTTTCTAAAGTTCAGTCAAATTCGGATATTGTGAAAATTCATTTAAAAATTCCTATATGGCGGACGAAAGCAAGGCTGTGAACAAAAATTATATAATATTAAAATTTGTATTCATTAAACTGTATATTGAAATTTGTATTGATTAGACTGTATACTTCTAATGAATACAAATTTGAATATTATATAATTTTTGTTCACAGCATTGCCATCGTCGGCCATATAGGAATTTTTAAATAAATTTTCACAATATCTGGAATTGACTGAACTTTAAACAATTTTCATTGGAAGTATACAGTCTAATGAATACAAATTATAATATTATAACATTTTTGTTCACAGCCTTGTTCGACGTAGTTTTACCTACGAAAAATTTTGTAATTTAATGAAACAAAATTCCTTTCAAAATTTCGGGATAGAATATTTGTTAAACGACCATACGCAAACAAATATCAACTTGGATAGAAAAAAAATTGATAATTTAAACTACAAGTATTCATAATTGTACCTATTCTAAAAGTTTTTAATTTAATGAAACAAAATTCCTTTCAAAATTTCACTATAGAGCGTTTGCTAGGCGACCATACGCAAGCAAATATTAACTTTGGTAAAAAAAAAAAATTGGTAAACTTTCTTGAATAGTCTATTTGCATACAATACAAAATTTAAAGACATAATTGGAAATTTTGTGTAGTGTCACGTAGCTTTCCCATAAAAGTAATTTTTGACGGAAAGAAACTAATTGGCTATTGTTAGATATACCTAGCTGCAGTATGATTCAATTTACCCTTACGGACTGATTATTCACTCTAATTTAGCCTTATAAAATGCATTTAGACATCTTTTGTGTCGAAAGTATGTAAGACCAGCTTAAAACACTAACATTTTTTAGCACATACAGACTGAAACGCCATAACAGTCGCACAAGCCGAAGCTTTGCAAAAATATTTATTAACTTATTGTTGTAAAATAAAGGCATCAGATTGGATTATATTATGTTATGCAGTACTATAACAGATCGGGTAAAATAACGGGTGGGCCATAAGGGTGTTGGCGGTTTAAATATTTAATTAAAAAAAAAAACTACGAAACATAAAAAAAAAATATATGTGTACTTTTAAAAAGTAGAAGCATGGGAATTTTTAAGACTTAAAAATAATGTTGTCCAAATGGTTTCCCTCGGCTGCTTGACACTCTTGGAACCGAAGTCGCAAATTTTGGAAAACTCGTTGAAAAATTGTTCTCGGTATTTTGTTACTTTCCTGAATAATGTTCCTCTTCAACTGCTCTAAATTGGTCGGATTATTCTCGCAGACTACCGATTTGAGGTAACCCCATAGAAAATAATCGCATGCAGAGAGATCGGGGCTACGTGGGGACCATTCAATATCCCCCCTTTTTGAAATGAGTTTTCCAGGAAAACTTCACATAGTTAAGTCGGTTATTGGCATCATCGGGTTTTAATTATTGGACTATCTGAATCTTATAAGCCTTCAAATGCAAGTCACGTTTCAAAATTCGTCGTAAAGTTGTTCTTTTGACATCCAAAGACTGACTTCTCTTACGTGTTGACTGTTGCGGATTTCGCGGAACTGAAACACGAACACGCTCCACAATGTCGGCTGATCTTGCAGAAACTGGGCGACCACGAACCGTAATTGGTGCTGTTGAGCCGGTTGTTTCGAACATTCTGATTCATTTTCGTATCACATTGGCGCTTGGAACTTCACTTAAATCGTGTAAACCGTGTTCATGCCGATACAAACGTCGTGCAGTAATCACTGATTTATTGTTTTCGTAATACGCTCGGACACAAAATGCACGCTGCACTCCCGTGCACGGCTCCATGACGACTAAATTTCCAGGAAGCGGCGCAGCGAACAACATATCCCCCCGCCACCCCGCGCCACGCGTTATCGAGAAATTGAAGAATTAAATCGCCAACAGACATATGGCCCACCCTGTATTTATTATTTTTTTATTATTTATTATTATTTTGTTGTTGTTGTAATTATGCTTAATATCTAATGGAAAGTCAAGAAATATTATTTGAAGAGTAAAATATTCAATGATAATTTGTTTTGCTCTGCATATTCGTGGAATTTAAACAAATTAATTAATTTATAAATATTTTTGCAATCAAAATAACTTTTAATTAAACAAATTTTTGACAAGTGTGCATATTTCTAAATTTAATTGAATTTAATTTTAATACCAAAACGGTTTTGTATGCCATAAATTAATAATGGGGTGAAATTAAATGGAATTCTTTTTTTTTTACATTATAATAAGTTTACTAAATGGTCGAAAAAAACTCCATTTGTGAATTTCAAAGAAGAAAGGGTTTCAAACCGGCGCCTATTGGAGAGCTGGTTACTGAAGTTTTAAACTATTGAAACAATAATTTGAGACAATATTTTTTTTTTTAATAATTTGATAATTAAATGAAACAAAATGAAGCGTGTTTTTTTATGTTGTTATTATAGGATTCAAATAATGTATCATACCGGGCACGCAACGAAAAATACATTGAAATTGTTAACAGATTCCTTCTTTTTTGCACAGCAGCATTTTGAAATTATAGTGAATCATATGTAGTCCTTTATTTACATGACTTATATGATAATAATTTTGGAACCAAAAAAAAAAAGATATTGTCTTTATATTGTCCTTTATAATTCGCTCATTTAAATATAAAATAGTG
>JAHXMU010000118.1:4501693-4567805 GCA_019455685.1 Philornis downsi | reverse complement strand
CTTTCTTGGTATGAAGGCTGTGATTGTGATAAAATGTGCTCAGTGGCCCACTTTTCGTCAGCAGAACTGGCGCTGTGAAACGAACCAAATGTAATGTTACAGTGTCCAAATTTACAACTTCTACATAAGACAGAAGACTTTATCGAAAGGATGTGCATATCAGGTGTACAGGGCTTCACTCTCGTCGGTCATCAATATTTTCCACTAAATTTTGGTAAAGATAAAGTAGGAAAATGGTAACTGTTACTCGTCTCCCTAGTTTGAGGAGATAGCTACTTAACTTTCTGCGTCTCAGGAACCAATTTTTAACATTTTACATGATATTTTATATATGAAAAACGTTTCCGCTCGACTAGTTCCAAAAGACCTGAATTTTTTTTTTAACTTCGATGGCATAGGAGTCGCTGAACATATGCTAGACATGGCATATTCATAAAATGATGGGCAATCTGTACACGAATGTAATATGCAAGACAGTTAACAAGCTGCGGAATGTCATTTTGTAATTGATCCCAATCCGAAAAATCCACTTTAAAATGATCAGAAATCTAGATAGTGTTGTTTCCTTTAATTATTAAAGTTTAAGCGATTAAAAAAGAATATTATGAGGACACTATACTTCATTTGAGAGAGCAAATTCGTCGGAAAAGAAAGAAAACTTACTAGTAAGAAAACTTATAGATTTTGCACCATGATAGAGACCATCTGAAATGAATCGCGAATGAATTTCTAGCAAACACTCAACAAATACAATAAAGCATGTTTGTATAAGAATTTCTGGCTAAAATTCATCAAATACCAGCTTAATCGTTTGATATGGCTCCGATTAACTCTTTATTTTTCTTATACATTTTCTAATACATTTCCGCAGGCACAAACGCTAATAATGCAGCGTTTTCGAACTATATAATTATGGAATTCAATAATTTCATACAAGTATAGAAGATCGTCATTATCATGTTTTAGATATAAGAAGCTGTTAACGTCTTGCTTAACTCTAAAACACTTTTTTCGCTCATTTTTTCCACTTTTTAAAACTTTATTTTCAAAACGCTATAACCACTCACGGCTAGAACGAGAACATAAGTTAACAATAGTAAAGAGTAGAAAAGGGGTGGGTGTTACAAACTTCCCTTTAAGTGATTGGATGGTCTTTCAAATGACTTATGTGAAAATGGAAATTTCAACTAAGTAAACTGTGGTACATATATGTACGTTAACGTCTTGCTTGTAGAATTATTATACTACACTATGAATTGTTGATGTTACACATTTTATATCCTATCTCTCTCTATATTCGTTGTCAATACAATCATTGCTATTATTATAATGATTATTATCAAAATATTTTAAGAACTGAATTGTAAAAATTCAAACTTGTGCCTTAAAATGTTGGTCTGCGTAATCAATTTTTCCCTATGCGGCTTTGAATCACGATATAGAAATAAAACAAAATAATAATAATAATACTCAATCGGGGCATGCATTTCCAGTCGACAGGAGACATAAAAGGAAATTCACTGCTAGAACTGAAATCTGAAAATGCGTTTGAAAAATCTTGCGATAATTTCTTTATTCGTTGGTATAATTTATTTCGAATGGGGCCTATTTTGAGGGCAATGTGACAAATTTGATTTGGTACTTTTTTGATAGAGCGTAGATTATTGCAAAGATCAAGAATATGTATTCCTTATTGGTTTTAGATGAATATTTTCCAGTCGTTTCAAACAGAAAATTGAACTTGGTATACAAATGAAATATTATATCACATGTTAACATGCATTAAATACAGTATCGAATGCCCAAGTGTGACCTAATTCACTGACATATCTTTCTTTGCATTCTGCTTCTTTATTTACATACCACGAACTTTTAAATGATCCCTCTTGATGTTATTTCTGCTTCTATTTTTTCAACTAAAAACAATATAAAAATATAAAGTTTTTAAATAGTTGTAACGAATTCGTAACAGTTGAATGTGTCTGTGCGAAATTATTAGATATCCGAAACCAATATTTATTAAAAATTCTTTCCAGAGAAGTGGGAACAACCACAACAATTGCTCACATTTGAATGAAATGCGACATTTAATTTGAAATCATTTCAATTTTATTCGCTGCTTGTAGGTCAATCTAGCCCAGATAGATCTTTTGTTTCATAAATGCACAAAGTAAAAAAAGGACACTCCAATACAGAATTACTCAACATGAACATGCAAAGGACAATTTTCGAACAGGCGGAAATATTCTCTCATTGGTTTAAAATTTAACTGAGCTAAAACAGTTATTTAAAAATTACTGAAAAATCTTCATAATAAATAAATTAGTAAATTATGAAAACATAATGGGAAATATGAAAATGATAATAATTAATAGGAATTTATGTGAGAA
Organism: Philornis downsi; assembly: GCA_019455685.1. Lineage (NCBI taxonomy): Eukaryota > Metazoa > Arthropoda > Insecta > Diptera > Muscidae > Philornis > Philornis downsi. The sequence goes on along the minus strand of JAHXMU010000118.1, from coordinate 4,565,415 downwards.
TTTAAACACATTTAGTGACTGTCGAAATATTTCCCAAGCCTATGATGAGGTGTCCAAAGCAAAACATAATTACTACTTCTCCTACTCCAAAAGCAGTTGAATCGTATCTATTTTAAAGGGTATCACAACAAGAACGTAGGATTTAAATTTTAAATAAACAACAGATATTTAAAAAAAATCGTGAAACTTTATTATGTCGTAAAGTAGACAGAATGAGGTTATGTATGGAACAACACATCGGGCAGATGGCCGCCGCGGCTTTGCTGGCACACACGCGATCTTTTAATGAAATTTTCAATGAACGCTTTGCATAAATGCTGCAGTACTTCACTAATGCAGCGTCCAATTTACTCTTTTAAGACTTAAATCGTCGTCGGCTTATTCGCGTAAACCATCGATTTCAAAAAACCCCAAAGAAAAAAGTCTAATGGTGCTAAATCGCACGATCTAGGCGGCCAATTCTAGTCTCCAAAATGCGAAATAACACGACCGGGAAATGACTGATGCAGCAATTGAATTGTTCCTCTGGCTGTATGACATGTGTCGCCGTCTTGTTGAAACCACTTGTCCTCCACATTAATTTCTTCAATTTTAGGCACGCAAAAACTGGTTATCATTTCACGATACCGAACGCCATTGACTGTTTGCGCTTGACATGGCTCATTTTCATAAAAAAAAAGTCCAATGATTCCTCCAGCCTAAAATCCACACCACACTGTGACACGTTGAGGGTGCATTTGCTTCTCGTGCATCACTTGAGGATTTGTCTCACCCAAATGCGACAATTCTGCCTATTGACGAAGCCATCAAGATGAAAATGGGCCTCGTCACTGAAGAAGACGAGCTGGCTTCATTTCCTGAGTCAATTGAACTTTGTATGCATGAAGATGCAAATCTTTTTAATCGCAATTTGCGAACTGTAGCCGGAAAACTTTCACCATTATGGTAAAACGATTTCACAATGAGAATGCGTTGTTCATTCGTGTAGTGCTTCATTTTTACTAACCTCGTACCTTCTACTAGCAAACAATAACAATTGCCCAAATGTCAAACAATGACACTTCAAATGGCGCCAAATTTAAATCTTGCGTTCTTGTTGGGACACGCTTTATATACAAAACATACTATCGGGTGGTTCGGAAAGTTCGTTCGGTTTTTGAAAGAGATTTATTCACGAGGTTCACGAAGTGGTCTCTAAAAATAAGATGAATTTTCAAATTTCGCGGGCTACGCACATTCGACTTTCGATTATTATTACTTTTGTTTGCGTTGGTACACTCGTCTCGAAGACATGTTGACAGTTTTTTCCATATAGCATGTTTAGTTTTTTTGTGGGAGGCATAAATAAGACAAGTGTTTTGCGTACAAGAAAGCCTCATTATGGAAATTCAAATTCTTCAAGTGGTTGCTCAGATTGCGAAATAGGTGATAGTCGGACGGGGCGAGGTCTTGGGAGAATGGTGGGTGTGGTACAACTTTCCACCCAAGCTCTGACAGTTTCTGATGGGCCCGCAAGGCAATGTGAGGTATCCACACATCGAGGTTCCTCACAAATTCGAGCTCTTTTATGACCCCGTGAACGTTTTTTTTTTGTTATTATATCAGTTATTTCCCTAACTCTTTCTCGGGGATTAACAATAATTAAATTTCTCACCTCCTCGAAAACAATTTCCTTTGGTCGTCCTGATCTGGGAGCGACCGTTACGGAAAAGTTATCCGTAGCAAACCTTTTATACTATTTCTGGGAAGTTCTTTCATTTGGTACATTTTCTTCAACAGACTTTATTTTTCGGTTGGCTTTAGCAGCCGTTTTTCCTTTGCGGAAACAATACAGCATAATACGCCTAAAACGCTTTTTTTCGCTCATATTTTTCACTTTTTAAAACTTTTTTTTTTAACGCTATAACCACTCACGGCTAGAACGAGAACACAAGTAAACAATAGTAAACAGTTTAGACAAGGGGTGGGAGGAAGTTGTGATAGTGTTTGAAGGAACTCTACGTCATGAGAAGTGATGTATGGTGAACTAACGAAATACCCGAACGAACAACCCAATATGTACAAAATGTTCATCGTTACACACTTACGTTTAAGTAATTGGAAGGTCTTTCAAATGACTTATGTGAAAATGGAAATTTCAACCAAGTGAACTGAGATACATTTACCATCACCCAATCTCCTTTTGCATGTGCGGAGTGCCAAACTGGGCGTGGTAAATCGTCAGTTCCTTATCAGCAAATGATCTGGATTAGCGTGTAATACCGCATTTAGTACAATTGAAAGTCATATATGAATCGAAGAGTATATGCGTTAAATTAAACAGTTTGTACAGAAGCCATTTTTCCACATTTTACCAGACATAATAATCACACGGTATTGTCAAAAATTTAAATTACAACAATCTACGCATTATCAGGGAAAACAAATAAATTTCATTTCAAATAAATTTTATTCAGAATTAAGTATATCATTCGTGTGCTAAAGTTAAGTGAATACAATACAACTGTTTGAAGAATATGAAGCTAAGAAAGAATATATTATGAAAAAAAAAAACAAATTAATGAATGAGACATGTGAGAACGTCCCACATAAGTATTGAACGCATTCTATGTTTAGACTCATTCAACGAGACCTACAATTTAACGACGCTTCCGAACGTCTTAGTTTGAGAAGAATTTACAATATTTTTCGATTACTCGACTACTCGAAGTGTTCGTTAGACACATTGAAATGATCACTGTTCAAATAATGATATGTGTCTGTGTGGGGTGTTCAACCTGCGATCATGCGAATGATAGTCGCCTCTACTAACGACCGTGGCGTTAGGTCGTTCTAAGAATATATAAGGGATAAATCGATCGTTAGTCTGGGATGTCCTATAAAGCAAGTCAATGAACATAAATTCAGGGGGTGCGTGACAACGCGATTCATTTTCATTCTAGGAGACTATTTTAGCAAGATATTAATCTGTACCAAATGTGACTGAAATCAGTACAACCGTGTATAAGATATAAACCTAAGAATATATGGGTTTAATCCGTTATTTTTACGGGAAGCACCAAAAAAATGGCATGAAGATCGATTTTCTTAAAGTATCATAGAATTACATAACAAAACTATAGACTAAAACTTAGATCAGTGCAGCTTACGCATCATAAAATTTCGGAATATCGGACAATTTGTATGCAGATTAGCAGAAGTTTGGCAATATGGTATATTTCCATTCTTGGACACTAAAATAGTAAGTTCTTAAGATCTGCCAAAATGAATAAATTTAAATAGGCCATTTGCACAGGAGGTACCAGCAAGAGCCATGAGTTTTTAACATTTTATCAAGAATTACGGATCAAGGAAGGAAGTTTAAATATAAATTGTCAACAGAAACCAAACTTCGATTATATTATGCCATCTGGTGTATATACCAATTGTAAATTATGTAAATTGCTAAAAATTGTGTCTGTCTGAAATCTTTGCAAAGTGCACAAAATAAAGCATTAAAAATTGTTTACAACTTGCCAATAGAGTTTTCTACCGTTAATTTGTTTAAGAATTATACTAAAAGTGTTCTTCCCGTAAAAGGAATATACAGGGTGGCGCAATAGAACGTGCATATTTAAAAAATAGATTAAAAAATAAATACAAAAGGTATGGTTAAGATAAATCTAAGGCATTGTAGAATAATAAATGGAGTTTACTTTTTAAAAATAACATCATCTAAATGGTGACCCTCTCTATGACGGCACTCCTCTAACCGCAAACGAAAATTATTGAAAACTTTCTTCAGTAATACTGGTGTAATGGCTGCCATTTCACCACGGATATTCTCCTTGAGCTGAACGATGTTTCTTGGATTACTACTGTAGACTTTGTGTTTGAGGTATCCCCACAAAAAAAAAGTCAAGAGGCGTCAAGTCTGGACTACGTGGGGGCCATGGGATATCACCTCTTTCGAAATCAGTCTGCCAGGGAACATCTGCTTCACCACCGCCATGGAGTCATTTGATGTGTGACAGGTAGCTCCATCTTGTTGGAACCAAGTTCTGGAATTTACTATTCTTGAACTTTCAATTTCTGCAGCCAAAAATCCGTCCAACATCTCAACATAGCGTTGCGTATTAACCGTGACGTTTTGGCCCCGCACATTTTCGAAGAAAAAAGGACCAATTATTCCTCTGCCAGAGATTGCTGTCCATACTGTCACTTTAGGACTATGCAATGGTTTCTGGTGTTTGATTTTGGGATTTTCACTGTTCCAGTAATGACAATTTTGACGACGGTTTACGAACCCATTCATAAGGAAATGAGCCTCGTCAGAGAAAAGGATATTGTCAAAATTGGAAAAACGATTAAGCATTTCATTAGCAAATGCGAGCCTTGCTATGAAGTCAGACTCTTTCAATTCTTGTATTAATTGCAGCTTATATGGATGCAGTTTAAGATCCAATGTTAAAATTCGTTGCAAACTTCGTCGCGATAATTGTGAGACAGACGATCTCTTGCGAGTCGACATTCGTGGATTTCCTCGTACTGACTCTATAACTCTCTCAACCTTGGGCGACCATTTGCTTGTGGTTTAAATGTTGAACCGGTCTCTTCAAAACGCTTTATCCATATTTTAATTAAATTAGCACTAGGAGCTTCACTAATTCGCCGTAGTCCATATTCAGAACAATATAGTCGCCTAGTAGCAATATATGAACGAGAGTTCTCGTAAAATGCGCGAACGCAAAATGCACGACGCTTCCCGTCGAAGTGATTTATAGCGACTAAAACTCCGTGAGCCCGCCAACCCAACGATGGAAAATCAGTTCATTTGTATGGGATGTACCGGAAGGGCTGACCAGATATAGCCCATTTGCGATCCCAGGAATCAAATAATATATACCTTCATTCCTTTATGTGAGTGAATAAAAACAATCATTCTGGATTTTCAGAACAACCATTTTTGGTGATATCGCCTAAACTAGTTCAAATTGTTTCTGAAAAGTAAGACAACAGAAAGAAGGCATCCAAAAATGGACCAGAATAGCATAGTCTTGTATTCTGGAAGGTGTTCAAATTAATAAATGTAAGCAGTTCTTGTAGGAGAAATGATAAATTGCAGCAAATTCATTATTATTTCTTTTATTTAAGCAACCGCACAAGTTCTTTAATATAGTTTTAAGTAATTGGTATATGTTTACATTAAAGCACTGGAACTGAGATTTCTTCGGAGACTAATTATAAATACTCGAGTGAGTCTAAACATAGAATACTTGTAAGCTTATTGAATATAAAATTCTGTCCATCTTTCTGTCATGGGATGCTAGGAAATTATTGTATTTTGTGTTTTTGCTATTGTATTCAAAGTTAGTTTGATATTATCCATTACAACTACTATCCATTACTGCAATTCATATTCCATATACTACTTCAGACAAATAATTATGTATATTTAAGGCTGTGTCGACACTGTTCTGTTTATTTTAGGAGGAGTTAGTTAGTATTTAGCTACTCGTTAGTTTTATTACACATCACGTGACCAAAAAAAAAAAAATTCTTATGACATATGACTATCAGCAATTTCAACAATCCTTCCTTTAATATGGAATGTTTTTCCTATCCAATAAATATGATAGCTTTTAACACAAACTCTTTTAACAATCACAGTCAGTTATACTCAGTGAATGTTACTCTATCGAGGCCTATTTAATTATATGATAGACAGTGGAGAGCCTATAAGGAAACATCATTTGGGGTGATCTAGTAATTAACGAACATAACTGTTAATTTAAGAAGTTCATACTAAGTTGTTAATACGGAAAGGCGTTAGCGGCAATTACGGAGGTAGTAAATCACATACAAACATTTGAACAATTTTTATATTTTTATTATAATTACACCTTCTTCCGTAAGTATAATAGATGGCTTAGGATAACTTAATCTTATTACAGACTTTAGTTTTCGTTTGCATTCTTATAAAATAATATCGAATGCAGATTAGAAATTTGACCTAAATCTGTTCTCGAAATTATGCGATTATTATACGCCTAGCATTTAATGTCATTGGTTTACTAAGGAAATATTTCAGTTACCAATAGAAATGACATATTTATTCTGTCAAAAAATATCCGCAAAGGGTCAATGAAACACAAAATAATTTTTATCCACCGAAATCTATTGTTTCACCTTTAAAGTAGGCTGCTTCCGAATTAATATACATATACATATGCTTATTGTCAACATATTTTTCAAATACATTTTCCTGAGAAAGGCTTTATTCAGTTCCCGCCTTGAATTATCTTATTGTATACTATTGACTGAAAACCATTGCCTCCAAGTGATTACTTGAACTTGAAAAGAGGAACAAGTCGAGCAGACTCATATCAATTGAATACTGCAGTCAATCGATGATATTTTTAAGAAACTAATTCACAATGATAGTGTTGTGAGATGGTGCTTTAAAGTAAAGTTCCACAAATCTGGCCTTTTTCGGCGAAATTGCTCTTCTAAATACAAGCGCATAATATCAGATAATATTTTTGGTTTATCGTCTAGGATCTCGGCAAAGATTTCGAATATATAAAACTGCAATAGTCAAAGGAAATTACCTTGACCTTTAACCGACTTCGACGAGTTTTTATAGATTTCGACTCAGTTGGACGGCACCACTTTAATGCTTTCTGACTGGTTTGTATGTCAAACCGCTAAACTCATGTCATCAATTATAATGCGTTTCAGCGACCTTACGTTATTGAGCTTATGAGGAAAATTCATGTCTATTAGAACTAGTAGGGCTTCATATCCTGAAGTGTCAAATACGGTACGAATTTATTTAGGAAACAGAAATTTGAGCCACCTTTTCTCTCAATTTAATTATCTTAACTTCCGTAAAGACGTTGATTGTCGATCAATGTGAGGAATATCTTCCACCACACCTCGATAAAGTTACTTTCGATATAATTTTCAGCGATAACATAGAATATAAAATTTGAAACAAACACTTTGTATGATATTTTTATACATTTTTTATGTCGCAAAATACACATGAGATTAACTGACAAAATCGAGTATTGTAAACAACCTAAATAAAGATAACGCTTTGAACTCCGCGTTTGTTTAGAGGACAGCTGTGCAAACTTAGCTGTAGCGGACTTTACTCTTTTGACGGATTGTATACACAGTTATCTGTTGTGCAATTTTCCTCGTAATTATTAACTGATGACCTTTATTTCACAAACTTCCGAAAATATTTCCCCCCTCCTGTATATTTTTAATTTTGGTCACGATAATTTAACTTGCAGCCTGTCTTTTGCGAAATTATTTGGAATTTTTTTTTTAAATTTATTTATCCTGAGTTCTCAGTATATCTCAATATACGTCCAGATATTCTGCTCATGAATAAAGTTATGAATATCAATAAATGGAAGAATTATAAATAGCATTTGTTTTCCCCTATAAATAAAGAGAATGATAATAACAGAAAGACATATTAAATGAAGGGAAAAGGAAAGGAAAACCGAAACATAGGTGAAGGCAACAAAAGCATTGAATATTTTTTTATAAATGGAAAAAGATGCCAAAACTTTGTTAATTTTAGAAAGTTGTTACTAATCAATTGCAGTATCTGGCAGAAATTTATTTCTGCACGACTCAATTATACAGAAATTGGCTAGTAATTACATCAGTATAACCAACTTATTAACAAGGATGTATCAACATGAATTTGAATGCTTTATGGTATGAAGAACATGCTCTCAAGTGACACCATACAATTGGTATTTATAAATTTGGTATTTATGGTTTCAAAGCACTCAGGTTCATGTTGTTACATCATATAATCAGTTGTTAAGTGGTTCGTTTCAACAGTTCGCAGAAATATGATTTCCTTTGGAAATGCTACAGCAGAGGCGTTGGTACCACTTATCGTATACCAGAATGCCAATATCTGACATTTTGACAAAATGGGAAATGGAAAATCGAAAATTAATTTTCCCAAACCAAATTTTGTTTAACCAACGAAATTTTGGAGAATTCATGGATATTAATTTGTTTGTTTTACAGAATCAGCATAAGAAACATTGAATATTATGCGGAATTTTAATTCATTCCGTTTTGGGTAAAGAAGATGATGCAAAGTGATGTTCAAACAGGTATTTCTTGTACGGTTTTAAGTCAGTTACGACGTAATTCCGTGGGTATCGACGTCGTTAAATTCATTTGGAAAACATTATCCGGTGCCAGTGATCGCTTTAAAGCTTTGTAGGCCTTTAATCGGCCAACAAATATTAACTGTCATCGACACCGCATGCGAACGTTTACATTTTTTTTTCTTTTTGCTCTAAAAATTTTTTGAAAAAATGTTTATTCTCTTTGCGCAAATATTTTGAGAATTAATGACCTCATTTCAAATAATGCAAAGAGGAACAATGATAGTTACACTCTTAACAATCCCATCTCTAGTTGTTTTTGTGTTTCCAGCTAGAACTTCAAACCCATTTTACTAAAAAGGTTCAAATCTCATTTGAGACTATAAGAACACTGGCGACTCCATTACTTACTCTTTATGAGACTAAATTTTTTTAAATATAAATCTGTGATTCATATTCACATACGTAAATATAACTGGTGTAAATTTGACTAAATTTGATTTGTATAAAATTCTTATATATACATAGGTTTTATAAATGCAATAAATTTCAGAAATTGGTATGCCAAAATTTAAAAAAAAGGTAGTAATTTTAATCCACCGGCTATTGGAGTGTCCTTTCTTTGTGCTTTTCCGTGATTTTAGTTGACAACCTACCATTTTTAAATTGAAGATGTTTGATTTTTCAGTATCATATCTTCAAAAAACACAAACTACGGTAATATTTAATTAAGAGATTGTGGGTTACATTTTGAAAATAGAAAAGGCAAAAAAGAAAAAGTCTTCCCTCTGTTGATGTTACAACCATATATGGAGAAGCTTCATACGCAGCATTTTTTTAACAAAATTTTCTGAAAACCAAGTGGCCAGACACCTAGTTACACCGGCCTATGCCAAATTTTCTTTTTCGTTATTCAATAAATACGTTCATAACTACTGGGCTTGAAATGTTGCCCATTAGTCGGTTTCAAAAGTAAAGTTAAATAAAACAAACATAAAGTTATGATTTCGATGAAACTTGTATTTCATTACACTTCTTGGACACTGTCATTATGTAAGAAATACAATGTCATTTAAATGGCAGCCTCTTGATTGGTTGCAGCAGTGGATCCTTTTGAGCGCCTCCAGCGACATTCTCGAAAAAAATATGTCCCGATGACACATCCAAATCATAATGCACACCAAACAGTCACTTTTTCCGGATGCAATGACTTTTTTTATAATCAATTTTGGGTTCTCCGAGCCCATATCTGGCAATTTTGTCTGTTGACGTAACCACAGAATAAGAAATGAGTTTGATCGCTAAAGACATTTTTGAATCACCACTTCTGTAGTAAGTTCTAACTCGTTTTACGCGTTATTCGGTCGCTAAACGATTCATAAGCGTAAATGGCAAATAATACTTCAGAGGACAGGTATTCGACATCAGACGGCCTTGCCAGATCGGCGGTTTTGAAACCACTATATGGAGAACCCTATATATAAACTGGTTTGGTTTCCCGCCGCTAACTCCATCCATATTGCTTTAATCAACGATGGCAGGAATATTAGAATAGCTTAAAAAACTGTTATTGTTCAATAGTTGACTTTTTCCTACTGGTTTAACATTTTTTTACTGGTTAACATTTTTTTTTGAATTTCATGAGTTTGCTGGATACAAATTCTAGTGGAGATGGTTTATTATTATATAAGCATGATGCGATGAAAAGATTTTCACGTTTACTTTACTCAAAATGAAACATTTTCAAAAAGGCAATCTGTTTAAGCCCGATTTAAAGAATTATGAGTTTAACCAAAATCTTTATTCCACACCCGCCAACTTATAATATCTCTTGTCAATCTTTTATATGAAATATATTTTGTCACTATCTTTTAATATGACTTACCAAACGATTTCCCCCGCATTCTGGCAGTGAGAATTGCTTCACAATTCTGGCTTACAAGGCCTATTACAATTTATTCGTAACTTACCCCTTATCCAACCTCAGTCTAATAAAGTTGTGTTTCACATCCCGAAGAGCACCTAAAGAAAAAAAATATTTTAACCCCGAAGTGTTTTATTCCACCAGAAACAATTTAAACATCAAGTGTACTGTTTTTGTTATTTCTCTTAATTTAATCCTTTGGTAGAATATCTGCCGCATCATCATTTCTCCCACATACTCGTACAAAACCATTCGGGAACCATATTTGAAAGAAGCGCTAGTTGGAGTATAATTTGGCATGAAGAACAAAATTTTAGAACAAAGTTTCTTTGGTTTAATAAAAATGTACCCCAAAAGAAGTGCTTTTTCATTGCTATAATAAATCTCATGGGAAAGGTGCTACCGTCTTATGGCAAGCTTGTGTTTAATTCATTGCTGATTACGGAAATTGTGATGATTTTCTTCTTCTATGGTTGGTTATTTAGCTACTTTTTGTTTCTTATGAGGTCTTAAAGAAGTACTGGTTATAACAATGACAGGGTGAGCAGTTTCAAAATTTTCGGTTGAAAGATTGAAGGGCCTTTGCCGACTGGGAACAAATATTGTAGACCTTTCTTATATTTAATAAGAATTATGGATGATTTATTTTCATGCATAGTGCTGTACTAAAATAATGCTGAAAACATTCTGAAATTAGACGATATTGGTGCTGGAATACATTACTTGGCAAATAAGATCATTTTTGGTTGTTGAAGATTATAAATCAATTTCTTTTACAGTCCGTGTATGAGGTGTATGAGAGAGCCTCTCACATCCAAAGATATCATCAATTTCAGAAGCATTCATTGTACTTGTTGATTGCCCGAAATGTTCTTCAGCGTATAGAGGTAACTGCAGCTGTTGAGAAAAACATTAAAAGACAGTAGAAAACAAAGAGATGTTTTATTATTTTATTATGTTTATTATTTGCTTAAACAAAACTACAGGAATTTCAGCTATTTTATGTCGTGAATGCTTTTTAGTTTATATATTACAAATGGCGAATTATCAACAAACATGATGAAAACATAAATCACAATGCTCATTTAAAATTAAGATATGTTAAGTGTAAAAAAAACAAATTCGGAATTTTCTTTTCAATGGAAATTAAATGTGATAAGCTGTGAAAACTATTTCCCCTACATATAACAATTAACTAAACTGTGTTCTTAACTATTTATAAAATCCATATATTCTATTAAATTATTTAGTATTTTCACTTTTGATAAGTTTCGAAAGCATAACATATAATATTTTAAAAGCATAAAATGTGTTAACCCCATTTTAAATTTCTTCCACTTTACAGAAATTATAAGATAAAGTTTTTCCTACCCAAAAGTTACCAAAATACCCCTCTACCTTTTTTTGATAATCTTTAAAACTAAAAACACAAAATAAATCATCAAGACAACGCTAAAGCTCCCTAAAAACTCAACTATTCTATTGGTCTGTGATAAGTGAAGGTCAAGCAAATCAAATTTACAAAACAAAATACGAACGTGGCGCCGTCAAATTTGCTTTTATATTAACCGAAAATTCCACATATGTTAATTAAACTCTAAACTATTTGGAGCAAAAAAGTGCGGTTTCAGATGAACTAAAAAAAGGTCAAAACTCCTAAACCCATATTGAAGAAAAAAGAAAAAAAACTACAACTTGGCATTGTATTTGAACACACAAAAATCACAGTATTTAACATTATCACCGAGAGAGAGAGAGAGGGAAAGTGTTTCAGATACGCATATTAAAGTTTGAAATCAAAAAATATGTATAAATAAATGAACAGAATACGGTCAGAAAACACAGAAACCACATACACCATACAATTTCACAGCGAACAACAAGAACAACCATATTTTAATTAACTGCCTAAGTAAAAGTGCAAATTATCCAAAAACCAACAAACACAAAATATTTCGGGGGCAAAAGTTTATTTAAAAATTTAATTTCAAAAACTTCTAGCTATTTTTATCCACTTTACAGTGCATAGTACTGAAATTCATATTCGTATATTTACGTACAAACAGCTGTGCATGTGTATCGAAAACTTTTCGCTGGTATACTTAAAATAATTTTATTGCCATCGACGCGTATATTTACCACTTTGTAAAACCACAACATCCAAGCTTGTACACATTCCGACGCACCGGTAGTCAGACGTACTGCACATGTTCATTGTACTACAGATCGCATAAACCATACCACACCACTCGTCCACACTCCAATCTGCGCCACTTCGCTCTGTGTCCAGTTCAGATATATAACGAAAACTACAACACACACGCACACATTTAATCCTGAGTCCGATAACAGCGAGGACTGTGGAAATACCTGGAACCCATTAACATACGTGAACGCCATACTATTCGCTTTGATTGTATGTGAAAATTTCAACAAGCAAAACAAAAAGAAAAAAAAAAACTGTTGTATACAGTACTGTAATCTAACCGCAAAACATCAAAAGCATTACAAACTAAACAGCATCAAAACCATCATCATCATCACAGTCAGCAGCAGAAGTAGCAGCAGGAATTCATTCACATCTCTCAAAAGCTACCAAACAAAGCACATTTACTAATCCACACAGATAGACGGACCCGAACCAAAGTCCATTTAAACACACGTGCGAAAGGAGTGCGAGATATCTGCAATAACACAAATTCAGGCGCACCGTATACGGAGAAATTGTAAGCAAATCGAAGGGTAAAGAGTGAAAAGCAAACATGTTGGCAATGCCCACACTGATGATGCCAGCCACAGCACAAATGACGCTTAGCAGTCAACCACTATCAGTTGGTGCTCCACATGCTAAACCGTATGAAACTAAATTATTGGCCATCCATCAGACGCACATCACACAGCAGCAACAGCAGCAGCAATCACACCAGCAGGCCAATAACACCAAGCAGCAGCAGCAACAACAACAGCAACAGCAGCAACAAATGTCGGCCAATAGCCAGCAGCAGCAACAAGCCGCTGCTGCTCAACAACAGGCCGTGCAGCAACAGCAGCAAGCTGCTCAACAACATCAACAGCAGCAACAACAGGCCGCCGCTGCTGCTGCTGCTGCAGCCTGCATTGCCCAGCAACAAGCTGTGGCAGTTGCCGCTGCTGCTGCCCAACAACAGCAGTATCAAATCCATTCTCAACAACAATCACCACAACAGGCATTGAGTGCTTCACCCAAACAAGGTAAGTCCCAGCACTGGATGCTGTGTCGATTGTATCGATATCACTTTGACAAACAACTGACGATGAAGTCGGTGGTATTGATATCACTCACACTTTACTTTTATAGATATTTTGGATAATTTACAATGGTGACTTGACAAGCAATCCTCCCAACTCGGGAGATTGCATTAAGAATGTAGATAAAATTATTGTTTTAAATTAGTGTAGCGAAATATTGAGAAGCTTCACGATTTTACAAAAAAGAAGAAAGTATTTCCAATCTAAAATGCCAAGTTGTTTGATTTTCGCTTTGCGTAATATAAATATAAGCATTCATTATGTAAATATAAATATCGATGCAGTAGTATTATCCTTGAATCAAAATTCTAAATGATTTACAAAATATATCTATATATATTTTCGGGTAAGGTACGTCCCTTGTCAGCTATCACACCTCAGGAAGCTATTGGCGTACCGACAACATTTTGGTATCGCTTAAAAGATTATGCTTAACAGATTATAGCCCAGCAAATATAATGTGCATGTTGAATTTGTCATGCCATCAATACAATCTGAGCATACTATTTTATATCAAGCAAATTTTGGAAATTAAAATATTCTTTACATATTCGTATTACAAAAGCTGAAGTTTATTTCTAATCTTCACCAATGCTCATCGTCGTTAAAATTTAACATCCAGGCGGAGCTCAAAAGGTATTTGGTACTCTTTCAGAGCTATTTAAATTGACCCATTTTCGACAATTTTTCTGATACCTATACAGCAGCATCTTACATATTTATCTATTGTATTGCTTCACAGTAATTGGCAAAATGTAACAAAATCGAAGGAATAGAACATGTGCTTTGTGATATCTACCATACAAATTACCGATTTGAACTATATAATCTTAGATCCATATCTTACATTTAGTTTAACTAATTTCAGTTAAATTTGATACTCGTTACGGTTTGCTAAATAGCCGTGTCTGGGAATGAAAAGGTGGGTGGCTCACACATCTTCTGATACCTCTCATAAAAATTGGTCGCTTTTCGAAATTCTACATTCTATCCGTAATTTCAAACTGGTGTGCAGCAGTAATTGGAATTGTAGTCAGTTGTATCAATTTATTATAATTGGTAAATCATGAAAAAATCAAGCATTTGACCATGTCCCTTCTGATAGCTGCAATACAAACGGCTAATTTGACTTAGCTGCAATGTATCTAGTACAATTTGGCATAAGTCATGCGTTTGAAGAATTAAATTCTGAGAATGGAAATGGAAAGTAGTGTGCCGCTCTTTCTACTACCATCCAAATAGTAGATGTGCAACTAAGTTCTCGCTGTTTTTTTTATAAAAATGTAACTTTATTATGAAAACATGTTTACAAATGATTCATTGAATGTGTTTCCCATCGCTAGCTACTACTTTTTCCCATTTCTCTGGCAAATCTCGAATTCCGTCACAGTAAAACCGAGTTGCCATGCTGAAGAATCGTTTTTTCGTGTATATCCACGTATCGTACAGCTGGCGCTATCTATTGGCTGACAGCGGGAACTAAGAAATAAATAAATCAATAAATAAATTGATCAATTAATCGAAATTTATTCTATTGTATTCCATAAATCGCAAAACGCATTAACTTGAACTATCATCATTTGCATTACAAAACATGCGTGGTAAAATGTGAAAATACCAACCAAATAGTTTCACCCTTTCTGGTATTTACTGCGCAAATTACCTAATATTCCTATTATATATTATATTCCTACATTATTATTATATTCCTATATTCATACTTTCATATATTCAGGCTTTTAATATACTTCGTTCTATATCTAAATTGGATTTTGGAAGAAAAACGACTGTCCTTCTCTAATTTCCCAACGGAAGTTTGTAAGTTAGTTTAGTAAATTTTAATCTAGATTCCCTTATTTTGGGTTAATTCAGAACTATTAACCATACATTCTTAGTTCAATGACTGTCAGGAGGATGAATTTAATGCAGTTAAATTTAGCACAAATCATGCGCATGGTAAAAGGCATTGTCACACCCCTTCCTGATACAGGCCATATACGAGTACATCGACCGAGATTTAATTTTTCTCTAAAAATTATTCAGTATAATTTGGAGGTATAGTTAACTTAGTGAAAGTGGACTGCATCCATACACATTCCAATAACTACATTTCGTGTAATTCAATTCAATATAATTTCTAAGCGAAAGACTACGGTAAGTTATAGCTGATCTTGTTTTATTGTGCTTTAATTCCAATCACTTTCTGATAACAACCATTTCTGACCCAAAGGACATTGGATGAGGGTATATTTAAGTCAGTTCACTTGAATGAAGTTTGCGTTCTAGTTATTGGTTGGTTTTGATTATTTCAACCATTTCATTTGTTTTTTTCTAAATTCAGATATTCACTTTTGAATACTCGAAAATACATCCATTTAATTTATGCATAATATCCATGTAGTCATGTGACCAACAAATTACAATATAAATGCAACTTCCAATTAATATTTTAAAAGTAATAATCATTATAATAAACAAATATATCTATGTGCTCATGCATTTGTTTAAATTTTTTGAGTTTGTGGTTCAACAACAAACACACAAAATGTGTTTAAGTGCACCCAAAATATACAAATGAATGCAACCAAATGAATGTGCTGATTTTGTGGCTTTATAGAGAATATAACTCATATATGTAAATATTATGGAATAGTTATAAATATTTTGACAGTGCGCTAACCAATAAAGGGGCTGTATGAAACCACTTAACAAGACTAGAAGAGAGAAGCAATTAGGAGAATCATTTGCACAAATTTTATATTACACATGAAACGGCAATACTCGCTCTCAATGCATCGAAAAAATTTAAGCTAACGAAATTTTGAATTTCCATATCATACAAAAATGTGGAAATGTAAAATGTATGTATTTGTTAAATCATTACAGGAATAAATATTTTATTGAAAAATTGTGTAAGTGGAATATTTTGGGTTGGAGCGACAGGGACCCAAAAACTCTTAGCATAAAATTTGGTTGAATAATACGTACTCTATGCCCCCCACTATTTTATACGTAATACTTTTACCGATAAGTTTAACTATATCTTAACTCGCTGAATGAAGCTACGTATCATCTGATACGATCAAAAATGTAACGCCCAGAAGAAAGCATTCAAAGCAGTATACGAGTATTTTTGGCAAACGCATTTCATGACTTCTTAAGTTGATTGAGCGGTGTCCGTTTGGCTGGCTGGCGGACACGATAACTGCCGCAAATCTTTACAGAACTTTTCACTGTCTCATATTTTTCCAGATCGTATCTGGGGATTGTAAATAGGTTATATCAGTCCGACGCTTCCACATAAATGACCTCAAATATTGTTGGCTACATATCTTCCAATTGGTTGCATTCAATTTGAAAAAAATCATCTCATCATCTAATCAATTGATACGATCAAAAATGTAACACCCAGAAGAAAGCATTTAAAACACTGAATATATGAGTATTTTTATCAAATGCATTTCATGAATTTTTAAGTTGATTGGGTGATGTCCGCTTGGCTGGTGGACATCATAACTGCCGCAAATCTTTACAGAAATTTTCACTGTCTAATATTTTTCCAGATCGTGTCTGTGGATTGCAAATATACGAGTATTTTTATCAAATGCATTTCATGAATTTTTAAGTCGATAGAGCGATGTCCGTTTGGTTGGCTGGCTGGTGGACACGATAACAGCCGCAAATCTTTACGGAACTTTTCACTGTCTAATATTTTTCCAGATCGTATCTGGGGATTGTAAATAGGCCACCGCTACCATATAAATGACGGATTTAACTCATATATTGTTGGTTACATATCTTCCAATCGGTTGCATTAAATTTGGCAAAATTTGGCACACGTTGAACGTTTTTTGAAAGTAGAGTTTCAGATCGAGAACGCATTGCAGCACTCATTTTATTGCCTCCCACACAAATTGATTGATTTTTCAAAATTCAATCAATCCTCTATAATTTCTAATTTGACAGCTGTAGTAGTAGTAGTAGTCTATACTTTCATTCATTACCTTGCTTTACGAATCTCTACAATATAGGAAAAAAATTGATCTAGTAAATGCGCCCCTTCCTCCGTCTTCCATATAAAGTGGCCATTTCTTCTTACCTGTATATCTTCCAACCGGTTGTACCAGTTGTACATATAGTAGTAGTTTATACCGTTATTCAATACCTTGCTTTACAACTCTCTACAATGTAGGAGAAAAATTGATCTAGTAAATGCGCCCCTTCTACTATCTTCCACACAAAGTGCCCCTATACTCATATCCTTACCTCTATATCATCCAACGGGTTGTACAAAATTGGACCACATGTGCCATGTATCATACACCTAATAATCTACGTTCTGAAAATGAAAATGGACTACATTGCCACACTTATTCTGACACTTCCCATATAAATTGTTCGATTTTTCGAAATTCAATTTTCCACTGTAATCCATAATTCGTAGCTTGAAGTTATTTAAATTCTCATCAATTATATTGCATTATAATACCGAGTAAAATGAGAAAGACAAATTATGTAATGCAACGAATATATTCCTAAATTTGTACCTTTCATTCAATTGCACTATATTCAGTCTAATTGTGCTCGCACCAGGCATTGTAAATGAGCTGTAAATGAAAATAAAGTGCACTGTCACGCTTCTTTACCAAAAAAATAAGTCCTTAAACATTTCCCAAACTGATGACTTTAGAAAACTACGCTTTTCATTCTGTCATTTATCTTTAATTTACAATATTTTTTGCAGCCAACCAAAAAGACGTTGGTTGAAGTCAGTTCAAGTGACTGAAATGTTTGTATTGGTTTTGGCCTAAGTTTGAGTGACAAAATTCACAAAGTTTTCACTACTGCCTAAGCACTGAATTCAATATTTTTTCAATACAACAGTTATAGAAAAATGTATACTTTTAGAATGTGGTAAATAATATACTCAATCGCGGGTTCATTGCGGAAATTACCAAACATAGATATTGCCAGTTCAGGAAGTAATGGTTAACATTTTAAAAATTCCATGATGTGCGAGGTTGTAAGCTATTCTAAAGTTTGACTACGAGAAGTCTTTGAATATTTAGAAAAAATCAGCGTCCTCTAACCTAAAAACCAGTAAAGAAATTTCAGTCAGGTGAACTAATTTACACATACCTTTACAAAATGTCCTTTTTCCGCGGGTGCAAGGAGCGGCGCACGGTGGGGCCGATCTACTGAAAAGCGGTAAAAATTCAATATCTCAAGAACGGATTAACATAGAAACCTGGGGCCAGTCTTATTCGACTCAG
This sequence comes from Philornis downsi, assembly GCA_019455685.1. Classification (NCBI taxonomy): domain Eukaryota; kingdom Metazoa; phylum Arthropoda; class Insecta; order Diptera; family Muscidae; genus Philornis; species Philornis downsi. Next base: position 4,546,801 of record JAHXMU010000118.1, on the reverse strand, counting down.
AACAAAAAAATACATTAAGTTCAATAATGTTTATATATGTTTATGTTTTTATATGTTTTCCTCGTCAAGTTCGGGGTGATTTTGTCGAAGGAACACATCGAACTTTGTATCCCCCCACAAGCACTCACACTAATCGCGATATTTAATTTAGACCGAGCTCATGACAACGTCTGCAGCTAGACTGACTCGAATTAAAAGTGTTTTGAAGTGTAGACGTGTATTATGTATGAGCCAACTGGGTAAACAAAATAGTGCAACAAACAAACGCGTACTCTAATCCTTTCTTTTCTTTGCGGTGTTATGATCGGATAGGCAGATAAAGGCAGGTGATTTTTGTTCTAATCTTCACTTTAACTCATCTAGTTTGAAAAGTGACATCTCGGAGGAAGCCGGAGCTTTTTTCGTAACCATAGCTGTTCTCAATTCTTATTTGAAATTCGTAACTTATAACGTTGTAAATCGCTCTAATATTTTTTTTTTGCCCAGTTTGACTCATGTGTGGTTTAGTTGTCCATCGTAGAGCAGGGAAAAAATTTGATAATTTTTTTCTCCCTCTTTCACAATTATATGCACTCGTTAATAGTAGAGTGTAATTTGGTTAATGTGAAAACCCTTGAAACAGTGAAAAAAATCATGTTGTTCCTTGATCCTGCAGCTATAATAGAGTGAGAATCACAAACTAGATAATCGATATCAGCGCTTTCGATAATCGAATTTGTTCCGCCTTGTCCCCAGTGTGCGGCGTGATAAATCTCTATTTTTTTATCATAAATTATGCAAAATACTATATTTAGTACAAATAAATAAAATATGTGAATCCATATCCCACAGGGGTTAAATTATGTATTGAAATTTGTACGAGACGTACTCGTATCAGAACGTTACCACGTCGATTTTGTTAACATTTGATAAGCATTATATTAAAGCTATGGGCAAAGGCGGAAGAGTAAAATTCGCAAAATTAAATTCACTAAACTAAATTGTATGGGAAATACAAGTATGGTGTCATTATCAGAACTGAGCTTAGCAAACGCATAACTTGTACCAAATTTAACTGAATTCAATGCAAATTGTTAGCAGGCATAGAGTTAAGAATTTATTGGTTAAATCGCACCAGAGTAGTTTCTTGTTCGATTTTTCTCAAATTTTACCATACACTACCAAGCGATGAAATGAACAAAAACTTAAAATGGATATGGGTTAAATCGGATATATGTATGCGAGGAAGTCCGAGAAGGGGTGAGGTCCATTTTCTCGAAGTTTTCAAAGAATTACAGGGAAAATAATGCATAAAAATTCAGATGGCTGCATATCACGAAAAAAATTTAATTTCGGAAAATCGGCCTATTTATATGGGAGGTAACAAAAAGAGCGTGATAATGCAGCTTATTTTCATTTTCAATTGTTAACCTAGCAGAACTTTAATGTGTATCAAATTTTACAGAAATTTCTATAGCCGTATAGAAGAGAAGAACCTAAATATACATTGTTTAAATCGGTCATTTGTATGAAAGACCCCAGAAAGGACATAGTTGGCCTTTCCATTTTCTCAAATTTTACCAATAATGGTAGAGAAAAATAATATTAAAAAATTCACCTCGCTGCTGCCTATATCTTAGATGGTACAGGGAAAAGATTTAATTTAAAAAAATTGGCTAATTTGTATGGCAAGTACCTGGTCCTTAAAGCGTACCAAATTTTTCTAAAATTAATGTAACTGCACAGAAGAAACTTCAGAATATGGAACAAATCGGTCAATTGTACAATTCCCAACTACAATATGGAAAAATATTGGACTGTGCGAAGTTTTAGCTAATTTCATATGTATTTACGGCAGTTATGACTTCCATTAGTCAGCGAGCCGTTCAGACAGATGAAAATGTCTTTTAAAATAAATTTACTCAAAGTATATTTAGTACTTTAAGCGCTTCTTCCTAATTGTATCATCCCTTCCTTCAGGTAAATATATAAAAATAATTAGCAATCCCGCATTATCCTTGAGGAAACTACTGATGACTTTAAAATTAAAGCATCTAAGAGCTGGTAGCTACCGCACCACTTAACATTACTTAAAACACTTGGTATCAGAAAGATTATGTGAAATGACAATTACTAGTAGTAACGGATAAGAATCTAAAGATTCAAATGAACTGCAAATAAACTGTAAATTGAACTGTAAGTAAAGCAGTAGGCTAAAGATTTTTTGAAGTTTGGAAAAGTGAAATCTTTGGATAATGAAAAATAGACATCAACTTCCATATTATTGAACACCGGATGCATTATAAATCGCATACAAAAGTCAATAAAGAAAATGCATGCAATTTTTACATTGCAAGGACACATTCCATTCCAAAGATATTTGATAACTTTATTGTAAATGAGGGGGCGGTCCCAAAACTAGCCGACATAACAAAGAAGACACAAAAGAGTCGGGAAAAATTTTCTTTATTTCTCAGCATAATTCACAAATGTTTTTCAACGATATTCAATAGCTTCTATACCATGTTTACAGCAAAAACCTTCAAACTCCTTAAAATAGCTTTCAACAGCCGGTTTCACCTCTTTTTTGTTGGCATATCTTTTACCACAGAGCCATTTTTTCAAGTTTGAAAATAGAAAATAGTCCGAGGGAGCTAAATCTGCCGAATAAGGTGTGTGATAAAGCAATTTGAATTTCAATTAATTAATTTTGGCCATCTTAGTAGTGGATGTGTGTACTGGAGCATTGTCTTGATGAAACAATACTTTCCTTGTCGCCAAATATGGTCTCTTTTCCATAATTTGATCAAATAAATGCTGCAATAAATTAGCATAGTATTCTTCGTTGATGGGTTTTCCTTTCCGAAGGTAATCAATAAAAATAATCCCATGCGGATCCCAAAAAAAAAAAAAAAACAGACCCCATGATATTGCTTGTAGATGGAACCATCTTCGCCTTCTTTGGGCACGATTCTCATATTTTAGTCCACCGCATTGACTCTTTCTTTGTCTTATTTGTGAAGTATTGGACCCATGTCTCATCCATAGTTATAAATCGACGCAAAAATTCGGCTTTACCGCTGTGAAACATCCATTGAAACATCTTCATGACGCTATTTTTGGTCTATTAAAAGCAAGCGCCGTACCCATGTTGTGCACAGCTTTATCATCTTCAAATCTTCGGTCAATATACGATGTATAGCACTTTTTGAAATGAGTATTATTTCAGCTACTTTACGAACCTTCAGCCGACGATCATCCAATACCATTTTGTGGATTTTCTTAACCGTGTCTGGAGTGGGCACTTTAATTGGTCAATCACTACGGTGTTCGTCTTGACAGCTCGTACGGCCTCGTTTAAACTCTGCTACCCAATACTTTACAGTCGCAAACAAAGGAGCAGGCACCCCCAAATGTTTACAAATTCATGTTTACAAATTCACTGAGATCTTTTAATTTTGATGGTTCAAATAAAAAAAAAACCAAGCAACGGGGCGTTTTGGAATTTAAAACATATGTTTTATAAGGTTGCCAATTTTCAGGAAAATACTTTTTTTCGAACTACTGGCACCATCTAAGCACCGGGACGTCTACTTTTATAACCGCCTTCTCATCAATAACACGCAAATTTTCAAGATTTTGATAATTTATATCAATTTTGTCTTTAACGTCTACTTGCACGAGTAAATGTAATTTACGTCAAATCATACGGTTCATAAGGCAAAATATATCAACTCTTCTGGTGAGATGGTAATTTTTAGAGCCTTCATGATCTAAATTTATATAAAGTTTGCCATGTTGCAATATTGTGCTTCGCTTAATACATTTAGTAAATCGAGCTTAACTGATTTTGTGTTGTTATCAAAACACCACTTTACGTAACCTTCACACAGCACTGACAGACTAAAGCGTGTCAATTATTTGGGGATATTTGAAAAATTGCCAATGAAACATTCCTATTAATTTCGAAATATAATCAAGTTAATTAACGAAAATTAGTTTTTCAATTCAAACCCTAATTGTGGCAAAATAATCTATACTAATAAATCTTTAGATAATCATACAGGTATGTAGCTGCCAGCGCTGATACAAATTCAAGCTAAATGACAATAACTAAATGAAATTACAACATGTGCGCTGCGAGAAAAAAAATCAAATTGAAATTATTGATAATTTTCATATGTGCACAATCATCCACGTTCGTATGCATTGATTTCATTTATTTTGGCATTACAATCTAAACGAACGGTAACGAGCACAATACACGTTGTAGAAAGGACAATCAATACAAGAAAATGGGAAAGAATTGAATGAACAACAAAACAAATACCACAAACAAAAACTGAGAATATGTACATGTGTGTGTGTGTGTGTACATGCAATTGTATTTATGCATGTGTACGAATGTGTTAAGAGAACGGGAAAATCTGACTGCACTGCATTTAGATTGGAGTGAGTTTTTGTTTCTCGGTTTTGTCTAATAAACTAAATAGGGCTTACAATTGAAAGTTCCTGGGATATCAATAAGGACATTTGAAGATACTCACAGTTGTTAAATTCCTTAGCTACAGCCATTTCCTAATTATATTGGATTATATTGGACAGATGTAAAAATAATTATTTGTTAACAGCAGAGAAGCAGAAAACTACCAAAAATTGACAAAATATACCGTAGAAAGAAGAATTTATTATAACTGCAATCCTAAAGAGAAATTAACTATTTATTTACAAAAACCTTTGAGGAAAACCAGTGCGGAAATTCCGCTCAGATGTACTGACTTATACAGAGGTCGGCACTCAAAGTATTGCCAATTAAAAATACCGTAATTTTATCAAAATTATTTTGTTTTTATTTAAAAACTTCAATATATCGTAAAACCATTTCAAGCTTTAGGGAAAATATGTCACTGCTCGATGTAGCCACCTTTAGCGCGGAAAATGGCAACGGGTCTGTTGACCGAAAAAACTTCAAATGCTGCTTGAAAGCGGCCTGATGGCATTTTGTCCCATTCTCGGCAAGATTGTAAAGATAATCTTTATGGCGTTGGCCATGTTATATTTTTATAATTGAGGGTTTTATTCTCCAGAATGGGCCATATGGAAAAATCTATTGGCTTTATGTTCGGGGATTATGGTAGATATTATTGTAAAGAAATTAAGCTGGGAACTTTTTCTTGCATACAACGTTGGGTTTCACGGATTTTATGGCAGAGAAATAAAATGATTACACATACACTCGAAGGAATGACTGTGTACTGTGTCATTTGGAAGTACCAAATGTTTTTTGAACAGATGTATTTCATAACTCTCTAAGTCGATTGAACGATGGTCGTCTGTCTATATAACTGACTGGCTGACAGTCTGGGTTGTAATAGTCATAAGTCCTTATGGAAATTTCTGAAACTTCGTAGACCATAATATTCTACTAGATTAAAGTCAGCAACTGCAAATGGGCAACTTCGACGCACTCTTTCTGGGGCAACCTAAACAAACTAGTCGTTCGCATTCTGCAATGTTGCCTCATAACACCAGGCAAAATTTAAACAAATTGACAGTTTCTGGCATAATCAACAACATACATTTTGTATACGTTCAGCATTTGCTAAAGTAGGGTCTCAAAATGTAAACTGAGTGCATTGCCATACATCCCTCTGCTAAATCACATCCAAAATTGATCGTTTTTCCGATATCCAATCTTCCTTCAGTCCTTATTCGTAGGCTGCAAGTTTTAAGTTTTTATTCATTATACTGTATAGTAACTCTAAGAAAAACTTAATTGATGAGCGGTTTCTCTACTGGTAACTCCCATACAAATGGCTGATTTAACCCAAATATTCTTGGTATCATATCTTCTAAATGACCGCACTTACCTCAGTAGAACTTGACACGCATCTATCCCTATTGTGAAGTAAGTTCTAAAAATGAAAATAGAGGGCGTTGTCTTATATCTTCTAGTGCCTTACACACAAATTGACCAATTTGCCGATATTCAGTCTTTCTTCTACTAGCTTGTAGGCTGCAGTAATTAATTGTTGTTATATTGAAGACATCACAATATTAATCTAAAATTTTTTGTAAAAGTTAGGAATGGTTGAGCCTGCTACGGAGCAACTTCTGGCACTTCAAATACAAATAATCAGTTTAATCCATACATTCTTACTTCTATATCTTTCAAGCTGTTATTCAAAATTCTGTTAAATTCAGCTAAGTTCAGATAGTGAACTTAAATACAGGTTTGTCGATTTATGGATATTTAATTTTTTTGCTGCAATTCAAAGTTCGACTGCAGTTACCTCCATTATTGACAATTATTTTGCATCACAGTGATTGTAAAATTTTAAAAGATCGAACGACATTGCCTCTGATAGCGAAAAAAAAAATATTCCATGGATCCCATGAATTTATGGGATATGGGAGAGTTTCTCATATTCAGGGAGCTTATACGCATTCTATTTTAAGACTCACCCAAGGGACCTACAGTAAATAGACGATTTCGAACGTCAAAAATAGAGAAGCTTCTACCAGACTTGTCGGTTACTCGACTAATCAAAGTATCTATTAAACGCTTCGAGGTAACCTCTGTTTAAATATTAATAGGTGGCTGTATGCAGGCTGTATGCAGGCTGTATGTATGAATTGATTATGTGGACAACGCTCCACGATCGGCCACAGGTCTCTGACAACTCCCATATAATTTACCTAAATAGACGCATATATTCTAAAACTCATATTCGTCAGATAATTACTCTTAATTCCATGCAGTAGAGTAGGCATCTATCATGTAGTTCCTCATCAAGTTCCTCGAATAGAAATTAGCCGGTTCAGTATAAATCAATGGTCTGTTTATTATTTCTGAGAGGGGACTTCAGGAATTTGTAATTCTACTTATTTTATTGTGCTTTGATTAAAATTATTTGTTGACAGCATTAAGTCACTTACCACACCCCTTTTGTCATTCATCAGATCAAATATATGTAATTCAGTTCACCTGACTGAAATTTTTGTACCGATTTTTTCCGCAATTTGATAGTATTCTGATAATTTGGACTGATAGATGTAATTGGTTAGCATCACTTAACCGATGCTTGGCTGAAATTAATGGCGTTTAAAGATACGATTTCTTTTTAAAATAATATGTTAGTCAAAATTATTTTCTAATCTTTGAAACAATGAGTTAACCTCTAGAAGTGGTGGTATATTCGCCTATGTTTGGAAGGATTATATTTTTTTTGTAGCTGTAGTTCAATATCTGAGCTGCAGTTCTGAAATTTGTTCATATTTGTTTATTTATTATTATTTTTTCGTTAGTTTTTATTGGCAACATATTTTTATGTATATCGATTTAAGCTGAAGAGATAGCTTAATACGACTTTTCATTATAGCTACTAAAATAATAGCTAATTTTTACGAAACAACAAAAAAAATTTTTTTGAGAATCAAAAGGTGATAAAAACCTTCATCAATGACTCATTTTTAGTTCTCATTTTTATCCCGAATACAATACTTGATATTTATTTTACATCAACGACCTTCTATAAATTGCTTAAATTTTACTTTAATAACATCTCCAGTATCAAAGAGAAAATATAATAGTCACAAAAAAATGCTTAGTTACAAGTAAATCACAGAAATTTTTTTTTTAAATATATTTTTCAAATTTTATTTTCCCCTCAATATTTCTTTCTTTGTTCGTTAACTGAATCTTTGTTTTTTTTTGCAATTCTATTTTGTTGACTTCTATATTATTTTTCTTAACAACGCAAACAAAGAATTTCTCTTTTATTCACTATAATTCTTGGTCGTGAAACTGGGGGAAAATTGAGAAGGAAACCAAATTTTTCATTTCGAAAAAATTGGAAGGGGATATGGTGACGATGATGACAACATTAGAAATAGCAATTTGCGTGTCCTTAAGGACAACCGTTGATATAAATATTTACAAAGTGCAAAGTATTTTCTTTCTGTATATTCTTTATGCTTATGCATATAAGACAAATATATATATATATTATGGAATACATATTAATACCTGCAATCTATATTCTTTGTGATTAAACCATAAATATGTTTTCCAACATTTCGCTCTTTAAGAAATAAAGTTTGATCTGAAGTTGGCAAGACCGTCACCGAAATTGGGTGTAACCGATAAACTATTTTGATTTGTTTCTAAATCAGACACCTGAATCAAAACTGCACGTAATTTTGATTCAGATGCAGGCTAGCGAAAACAAGTTGCTTTAAATTTTTGTTTTGACTTTTTCATCCGAAAAGAAGTTGAAAATAATGTGTATTCTGATTCATACATTCGAAACGAAAGCATAAACAATTTCTTTACAATTCAGCTTATCAGACATTGACCTCAGTAACCTAAATTTCTATCTATTGTATTGCTGTATAATGGCCAGTACAATAGTAAAGGACGCATCATTTTATCACGCCTCTTGTGGCAACTACCTTACAAATGGCTTCATATTCCTAGCTTTATATATTTTAAACAGATGTGCAGAAAATGGTCAAATTTAAAACACATCATTTGTTTGGTAAGTTAAGCTTCGAAAATAAAAATTGATAACATTTCATCACTTCTAGTCTCGCACACAAATGATAGATTTAATCCATATATTCTTAGATTTATGACTTGTATTCCATTGCAATAAATTCTGTTGATTTTGTTATGAAGGATTTACTGAAGAAGAGACAAATAACGAAGGTGGGCCGCATTGCCTACCATAAATAAATGACGATTTTCAGAGATTCAACCTGTCCTCTGCTATTTCTAAAATCTTTTCCTCCACTGTATAGGTCTGCAAATGTTGGCAAGAAAAATCTTAAAAATCAGTCTTGTTACCACGATCCAGTAACCAGTTTGGTCCATAAATTTTTAGTTTCATATCTTTCAAGAAGTTGTGCAAAATTCAGGTGAATTTTGCAATTTGAAAATGAAAATTCAGAGAACGCCCGCACTGCTTCTTGCGCCTTCTATACAAATTGACCGATTTTTATAAACTTAATTTATACTCAATTCGGATTTCGCAATTACACAAATTCCTGTTAGGCGTATTGCATTATAATGCTTCATAAAATGTGTCATAATCGACTGGATAACCATAACCTGTAATTTCAGAGCATTTTCTGATAAGAAGCTAGCGATTTACCAGGTCTATTCTGGCATCTCTTCTGCATCGATTTCACTTCTGCATCGGTCCAAATCCGACAGGGATCTTTCAGGGTCCTTAGTTCAATCTCTCGATAAGTGTTGATAAACTCATTTTGAAATCTAAGATGAAAAAGATAACAAAATTATTTGTCGTAAAGAAAAATAAGCTTATTTGATAATTTCTTTGAAATTTTTCGGGTTCTCACTATATATTTGTCAGTAGTTCAAACGATATCATTCTAAGGATAATACCAACTTATTACGTAGAAAGTTTGTATACAAATTTAAAATAATAAAATAATTAGAAGTATGCAATATTTAAAGTATTGTAATTAAACTAACATTCATTATTTTAAATATTGCAAATGTTATTAACGTGATGTGTCATCCCATTTTTTCGCTGCCAAAATATTTAAAAAGTGATTTCGTAACTAATAAGCTGAGCAACATTAAATTTCTATAGCATTATCTTGCAGTGGATATTCCATTCACAGCTCTGGCACTTTTAAATAGCTGACAGTATCACCAATTTTTATTTGCGTGCTGAACAAAAATGAGAGGAAAAAGATTGGGGATTCGGAGAAAATAAGGAAGGAAGGAAGGAAGCGATTTCTAGCATTCAAGTGAAATAGTTATCCGCAGTTTTGTTGAAACTTCATTAAACGGTCATCTAGCTTGCAATAGAATTACAATCTTGGTTAAAAATAATTCTCTGTATCAAATATTCTCTTGTAAATTTTGGTGAACGGATATAAAGTCCAACAGGTTGAGGTCATTCATTTTGTTTTACATTTCACATTTTGTTTATGCAAAATATAAAAGCATTATGGCCATTCTGTTATGTCTACTGCCAGAAACCATTTTTTAAAATACATTTAACAATACGTTTGTCCTCTTTTCTTTATTCATACATACATACATTATTCATACATACATACACACATAATCAAACGTTGCGTCCTGATGTTGATATATACCTCAAAAAATCAAGGTATATACGGGGTTATCCATTTTTCGGTCTCAAAAGTACAGCTAAATAAAACACATATAATTTCATTATAATGCTTGGACTTTGGCTTTATGTACGAAATTCAATGTCATTTAAATGACCACCTCTGGATTGGCTGCAACAGGGAATATTTTTGATGTAGTCTTCGACCACTTTGTCGTGCATTTCAAACAGTTTCTCGGCGATAACTTGTCGAATATTTTTGTCAAATGCTCCAACGTTTAGAGATTATCCGCGTAAATTCGGTCTTTGGCGTAGCCCCACAAAAAAATTCCTAACGGCATCTAATCGCGTGATCTTGGTAGCCAGTCGACGTCGCACAAACATGAAATTATGCTTTCTGGAAACTTCGCATGCAATAAAGACAAAACGGTCGTGTTGCATGACTCGTTGACACCGTCTTGTTGAAACCACACATCGTCCAGTTCATAGTCTTCAATTGGAGGTCAAAAAAGTCGTTCTCTAAACCCCATATGGAAAAATTAGCTTCATCGCTGAAGAAAGTTTTGTTCGCAAAATCAGCATTGAGAGCCTGTTGCTGTAGCAACCAATCAGTCCCAATCTATGTGGAAAAATCCAATTCAAAATACGCCAGAATTAATCGTAAGTTAGGTCCAATTACTGAGAACGTGGAATCGACAAATTTGGTTTCAAATTCCACCACACTTTTACTAACAGAAGCGATATTTTCGCCAGTGCATACATTGCGATGATGTACAGGCCTGATTGCATCTGTAATGCTTCCAGTCCCTTTAAATGCATTTATAATCTTACCAATTCCTTGCACGGTAGCTTGATTATGACGACCATAATCACCCCGTAATGCACGAAAAGTGTCCACCACTTTTTTAGTGAGTTCTAACTATTTTTACACGTTCTTCGGCTGTTAAACGATCCATATTTGTAAATTGCAAACCTTTCACCAAAAAAAACAACACTTCAGAAGAAAGGTATTTATCAGCTGACAGCCTTGCCAGACCTGTGGTTTTGAAACCACCAAAATAATAACCCCTTATATTAATATATATCAAATAAATAATATTTTAATCAAAAAAGTATTAATTTAGTGTTGAAGAGATATAGTGCTAAAAATATATATATATACGTATACATTAATCATAGCGTATTGCTGCAGACTTGTTACTTATATCAATAAATTCGTAACAAATCAGAAACATCTTCTATTTTCGAATGCCAAGACATTTCATTTCTTTGTATATTAATTTTGTTGTCTCTTTATAGAATGGTTTTTCCTCTGCTATTAGTAATTTTATTGCATATATAATTTGATAATTTTCACTGCAACGTAATGCATATTGTATATGGATTTACCTAATAAATTAGTTGTTTAATGTTTGAATTCTTTTACATATTTCCCAAGTACTTCTTGGCGGACACCAGCATGCAATTAGTTTAATCCTTATATGTAATCTCACTACTCGTATATCCAAAAGCATTTCAAGCACGTTTTGGATTTTTTTTTTCTGATGTGCAAGACAAGTGCCTATATGTCTATAGTTTCTGCCAAATATTTGGTTATCACTAAGCTTAAAAGCCATCTTTGACTTAAATACCAATTGATTTATCAGATTTATGGGATTAAGTAACTGCAATATGTTGATTCTGCATTCAATATTTTACATCATGCTTGTTCTACGTTTGCCTTTTTAATTTTCCCTTCATTATTCTTCGTTGTGCTAAACTAATCTTCTTCATTATTTGCACATTCTAGTAACTAAATGTCCTTTAATTCCTTTTCCCCATTTGTGCTTGTGCTTCGCCCACACCGCCCAATCATCCGTGCTGATAACACTCAAGATGTATGGATGGCTGGTTGGTTATATAATATGTACGTGTGTATTTGTATTGTGTTGTACGTGGGTATTTGTGAGTTTGGGCAAGTTTTTATTGCCATCCTCTGCGGTATGTCCTGAGCAAAGGAGGAGACTGACAATGATGGCGGCTACCGTGGTGCTGGAGAATTGGATGTGGTGTTGATGCATGTTGGCATTACGTATGAAATTGCGTTGGTGGGCCCAGTGCATTTAATCACAATGCTTTTGTACATTTTTCGTTACGATCTTTTGTAGATGTCGAGTGTGTTCACTAGCATTGTTGTACTAAACCTCTTCTTCTCAGTCAACCTTTTAAAATTCGTTCCAGCCAAAAGGACCATCAGTAACAGCATCACCAACACCCTCGGCACTGCCTTCGCTATATCCGTGCGTTTTCTTTGCTTCATTTTTGCCGTTGTGTCATTATCATTATTGTTGCCATTAGGTTCAGTTTCTCTCAGTGCTTTCCTTTATGCGCCAACATATTCGCATCCTTTTCAGTCTTAGTGATGGTGGTAGTGATAGTGTTGTGGTTGCTGTCGTTGTTATTTTGTTGGCATTTATTGTTGTCATTTACTCGGAAATGTCCAACCTCTTAATATTCAGTAGTTATTTTCAATTTAGCTCACACATAGACTCGTATAGTGAATCTGGCTGATACACCAAAATGACTTAAACTATCGTCATTAATTCTGGTGCATGCCTTTCATTAATGGAAATCTATAGGTGATGTAATACGATTGAGAGAAACATATGAGTTGTTTAAATATCTTGGTTTATTTCATACATATGGGTTGCCACTAAATTATAACTACAGATATTTTTAACGTTAAATATCAGTTAAGTTTAAATTTCTCCCTGTTTAAAATATAAATTTCGATCCGTCAATTTATTTCGCTAGCAGCGCACAGTTTCAATAACATTTCATGCATAAAAACTGTTTAAATAGCAGAGATTTTGTAATGACTGGCATAGTACTGGTCCGAACATTCTGTTTTTACACACTGCCCCTATAATATTTGTTACATTAGAACGGGCTTATCTGTTTTACTTTTAGGGAATATAGGTCTGTGATTTGAATGTTGCAAAGTGTCTGCATGGGTCGAGTTGAATTCAATGCAGGTAAATCCTCTTTTTTCAATATGATGTTTTCTGGTCCCAACTGGATCCCAAATACCAGAAAGAATTGTTTACTAACTAGCAAATATAATGATGCTACGGTCGGCTGTCGCTTGTTCCGTTCGGTGGCACACGGTCTGACTAACCAGCAGTTTCACTTATATAGCGACATCAAGGAATGACTAAGTTCATGGATAGCTTCAAAAGATGAACAGTTTTACCATGGCGGAATTCGAGCTTTGCCAGAAAGATGGGAAAAAGTTGTAGTTAGCGATGGGCAATACTTTCAATGAATTACTTGTAAACATGTTTTCATTATAAAGTTGCATTTTTATAAAAAAACAAATTCGCACCTGATATTATAACAATAATTTATTACGAATTACGATGCCTGAGACAGTCAACGGCGTGCTATAAAACAAATTTTAAAACTGTCACCACAGGATGGTAATTGGGAAACAAATTTGTTATGTCGTTTTCAACAATTACAAATCTTTTCTGAGGTCTTTTTAAATACGTATTCTCGACCTCTGTAAATTCTTACTTATACTTATATACTTTATATAGAAAAACCATCCAATGAACTGACCTAGATATACCTTCACCTAAGGTCTATTGGCGAAATGGAGTGGTAAATCGCTGGATTCTTTTTAAAACCCATTCGAATTGACCCACTATCGAAGGAGTAAAGTTATAGCTTACCGAAATATTCCTGTTATTGTAAGTCATTGATAGATTGAACATTTTTACAAAATCAACTTATTCGTCTATTTAGTACCCTAAGGGCTTAATTTCTTTTAACGAAAAAATTATTTTGACTTGAGTTATATTTTTATAACTGCACGATAAGGTTCCAAGTACATGATGCCCATGTAATAAATTGCCTTAAATTGTGTTCATTTCTATTCTTATCTCATCAGTTTCTTCGTACCAAATATCCATACTCTTTATAAATGAATTCAATAATTCAAGTGCACCAACATTAGTATATTGCAGAGATATCATTTTAAGAACTATTTTTCGTTTTATGTAAAAACTAAATAAAAAAAAAAAAAATAAATCGCGATGACAATGTCCGACATGTGGAGGATGAATTAAAGCCAAATAAAGATTGAACAACTACCTTAAACCCCTGGTTATAACACCAATAGATGAAAATATTTGAGAAGAAAATCACTGTTAACTTGTTATCAATATGAACTCTGTGACATTTCACGCATGGCATTGGCGTCCATTTTCATAGGCAGGACTAATATTACTAAGTACTAAATTTAGCTGTAAATGTATGAACATGGGAATAGGCTGGTTAAATCAGGAAATTTGTACGAAACGTATTAAAAAAGACGTGATTAAATATCTGGTCGATATTTTTAAAATTTTACAAGCGATATAAGGACAAGCAATTAACAAAAATTGAAGTTACTGCATTTTAGGACTTGAGAATTAATGGGAAAAAAATAAATTTTGGCAAAACGGTCACTTCCATTCTCAGGACTAAGTTTATCAAAATATATGAAGCTAAGATACGCTAAATCGGTCATACGTATGGGAAGTCCAGTAGTGGCATGATTACATGGACGAGTTCTCTGAAATTTTACAAAACATTAGACAGCTAAATAATGAATAAAAAACAAGACTAATAGTAATTAAAAAGCGCCGATGAAAGATCGAACATCGGGAAATTATCAAATTGTGTGGGACATACCAGAGGCCAGTCAGCCAGACAAAAACATACGTTTGATCAAAAGATACTCAGTGATTCAAGCGCTTTGGTTTGAGTGAGCCGCATCAAATTTTATATACCTTCATTGCCCTGGGTTAAAGAATATTTATTTAAATCGCTGCAAATCAGATTAAACCGATATTTTGGGAGAAAACTATTCTACTTCGATTATGGAGGCATTTGGAAATTTCGGAAATGTGCTACACTGCCTATTCATATATTTTTTAAGGCACCGCCCTAAGTTTTGGACTAGATATTAGATAATATCCGAAAAATATGAATTTTCGTTTGAAAATATCATTTGTTATAAAGGGTGATTTTGTAATCGTAGTTCTTTTTTCTAAATCGAATAAAACATTAAAATTTTCATCATATATTAAAATTTTTTATTAGGAACGATAAATTATTGGTCTTTACCATTTAATTTTAAAGATAATTTCAAGTAAATGTTGTCCGCGGCTCCGTTTCAAAATGCCCATTCGGAAGGTCCAATTTATCATCACTTTTTCAAGCATTTCGATCTGTATTCCACGAATAACGCGTGTTATGTTATCCTGTAAGGCTTTAATAGTGTTCGGCCTGTCCACATAGACTAACGACTTAAAATAACCCCACCAGAAATAATCAAGAGGCATTAAATCGCAAAATCGCAACTCACAGGGCTAAATCGGGAGACAAGCTGCTCACCAAATTCATCCATCAACATACCTATTGTTTCACGAGCAGTGTGGCATGTTGGATCGTCTCAACTCAGCCAATTGGGGCAAAAAAAAAAAAAATCCTTGTGGTTGGGTAGCACATGCCCAATCCTGAGAACGGCGACGAATTGACATTTCACGATCGTCATTAGCCCTAGTCGCTGCGGCTGCAATATTTTCTTCGGTACGCACTCTAAGCATTCGAGTCGATGGTTTTATGTTGAACAAAGTAAATTTGGTGCGAAATTTGGAGATAACAGCACGAATTGTTGATTCAGCAGGTCGATTATGATGACCGTAAAATCGTATCAAACGATGCACATTTGTCACAGAGCACGAATTTTGATAATAAATTTCAATGATTTGCAATCGTTGCTTGTTTGTTAGTCTTTCCATGATGAAATGGCAGAGTGTACTGTACATTTTTCACTTTGACAGATGACGTTTAGACGCCATTACCAACCAGTGCTGCCAATCTGAAAAACTTAAATCTTAAAAAATCACCCTATATATGACAACTGACACTTTTACTTATTGAATTCATTATTCATTAATGCCTGGAGAGTTGAAACAGATATTGCCTTAATTATAGTTTTAAATTATTTCAAATTATACAAATTGTTTCGTTTTTTTTTTGGAAACTTTGTGCTTACAATACGATAAATTAATAGTTTTTTTAAATCAATTTTCATGTAATTTCGTTGTAACAGCCCTGGCTTTACGACAAGCCGCAACATCTTAATGAAGCCACATAGAGTTAAAAAAAAACCTTCTCATGTGGCGTAGATCTAGAAAGAAATACAAAACATTTAATCTATAGTTGGTCACAGGAAAATATTACACGCCATAGCGCGGCTATTATTCATGTAATCGTGTATTTAAAGCCACTTATCATAATGTGGGCGCGGTCACCTCTATGTGTCTGACGAACACTACGAAGCCTAGTAAATACTTCTCAAACTGACATCCGCAATCTTTGTTAAACTGTAGCTCCCGTTGAGCGGGTTTAAAATTAGAATCCGTGTAAGCTCACTGGAAGTGAGAATTTCTCTCATATCTGATTCATGGGCTGCAGGGCACTTTTAACAAATATGTAAATGTCCAGATATTAATGAATGCCTACTTAACGTTTCCAAAACTCGTTATTCAGTACTTTAATTTTAAACAATTCCGGCAATTTCGCAGTTGCTCCAATTATTTCATAAATGTGCAGTACTCGTACGTAATAAATATGAGAACTTTTCACTTTGCATTCAAAAGTATAAATTTAGCGTAAACTTAATTTAGCTTTGTGTGTTCTAATATTCGGAACAGAAAATTACTGAAAATTTGAATTTTTTTCACATTTTGTTTTGATGACAGTCATTTCCTACAAAGTGGTCCCTCCCACTCCCTCAGCGCAAAAAAGAAAAGAGTTTGTCCATAACAATTTTATGACTACAAACAATTTGAGTGCTTGGTTTGCTTCCTTCTATGTGTCGCCACTATTATCGTAGCACCAACTTTTTCATCTGCTATTGTCCATTTTGGCCCCCGGTATTTTGTACTTGTTTTATCGTCCTTCGTTAGTTCTCCAAAATCCTTGTCGTTAGTGGAGTCCGATTAAGAAACGGCTTCAAGCTCTTTGTGCATGTTTGTATGCTACGGTCATTTGAGATCTGTATGAGAACATACTCGCCCACACACATATATCAATTTTAAGGCCAAAAGATTTTTGGTGGATGCCCATATGCGAAGTTGTTGATTGTATTGAAATATTGAAGGCATGGGGATAAGCCTAACAATGATAGTATTTAAAAACCAAATTTTGTAGCTAAGCAGTTAACAGTAAAAGGGATAAATGGTGTTAGAGCCAAGTGTCATCTATAGCCTCGAACAATGCGCAGAATGTTTTTTATCTGTTCTAAAATACTCTAAACGCTGCTAAGAAAGTTGCCCTCAAATGTATTTTTTTTTTTTTATATTGTTGGCCAAAACGGCAGCTTTTTGAAATTCAAATTTTCAGCCTAAATATTGATCATACTGCCCAATAATCTTCAAAATCACGTTTTATATTTTTATTACGTTTTCTGGCAATGGTGCATTTTTAAACATGCTTCATGTGGATCCGTAACGTAGTTGCTCAATCACATTTCAATTCAGCAACCCTTCTTTCCAAAGTTTTTTTTCTGAATACTCATATATAAGACAGAGGAAAGTATTTGGCGTAGTATAAGTGTAGCACAAAGAAATCCATTATTTTTACATGACATTGAAAGCTTTAGTTAGCATAGTTCGAATAATCCGATATACGAGTACTCCAGTTTGTTCGATAATTTGTTACCGTTTTGAAGGTAATTCTATTAAGTCCTTCTCATGGAAATCCCTGTCCCGATTGGAAAAACAAAACTGGGACAGTCAATTTTCAAATACTTTCCTTAGGGCGATTTTTTCACACACAGGAAAAATTCATCGGTATTGCCAGAATAGCTGGTAATCACCTGATATGAGGTCCGGAATGTGAGATATATGCATAAGAATGTCTTAAACGATCTCTTGGAACTTCTTATAAGTCACTATTGATGTGTGTAGTCTGGTATTGTCCTAATGGAACAAAATTCATCTTCTATTGCCGAAACTGGCCATTGCTAGGCAACTCCTTCCCTAAGTCGGTCTAAATGTTGCCAATAAACAGTAAACAAACGAGTTAAATGTATGGCGGCGGGAGCAGCTCATAGTGGATGAATGCCTGCTAATCCGAGCAGACACACAACAAAACGTTCCCGACCTTAAATCATGGCTTCGCCGCCGGTTGAGCCAGCTCACCACGATTCGATCACGTTTTATCTTGATGTTTTCGCTGGATGTTATCGTAGGTGACCCAGTTTCAACTGTCAGTCACCATCCGCAACACTTCGCAGATGAAAATTCTTTTCATGAGATTGTGGCACCCATACAATGAGTTTCTCTTTGTATCCTGCTTTATTCAAGTGTGTTCAGACAGTTTTTTAGGCAATGTTTAGCTTCTGGATAATCGAACCACGATGGTTGGACCTGACGATTTTTATTATTTTCTCGACATTTTCATTTAATTGGCTTTCCAAATCGTGGATCCGATATCAAAATTTTTCAGCCGACTGGCTTGCGTTTTCGTATTTGTCGAAAAAATATAACGTATTTTCTCTTTGCTGTTGTTTAGTCTTGACGGAATACTGGAATTAGCAATCACAAAACTGACTGATTAGCTTTTTGATTATGAAATCTAGTATTTCTGACGCCATCTAGCGTTACTCCAACGCACTTATACAACGCGAGATACAAAATGCTGTAGCCATCTATAGCAAGAATATTGTACTTCCTTTTATTATGCTTGCACAACACGTTTTAATCGCGGATTGTAGATGCTAACAATAAAATGAAAAAATTTAAACGAAAACACATCCGGAACTCTAAGCGTTTAGGTTAGACGAAAAATAATTTGTACATATGTATAGATTGAAATGAAAAAAACAAATATTCTTAGCATTATTATTCTTCTTTTGAGAAATATGTACGGCTGGATTTTGTTGAAGAAAATAATATTTCTTATTTTATTATTCGTTTTCAAGTAAAGTTAACTAAAACACACATAAAGCTAAGAGTTCGATAAAACTTTTGTTTTATTATAATGTTGTTTCATTATAATAACTTTTGTTTAATGGTTTCTATGGCTATTATTTACAAAATGCAATGTTATTTAAATAACAGCCTCTGGGTTGGCTGTAGCAGTTTTCGATAAAATACGGTCCAATGACACCTCCAGACCATAATGCGTAGCAAACAGCCACTTTTTCCGGATGCAATGGCTTTTCCGCAATCCTTTCTGAGTTCTTCTAGCCCCATACTTGACAATTTTGCTTGTTGATGCAACCTCCGAATGCGAAATGAGTTTCATGGCTGAAAAAAAGTTTGTTCAATTGAAAGCCCTTCTGGGTTCTCTAAGCCCCATACGCGACAATTTTGCTTGTTGACGGTTGCCTCATGCCATGCAATGTTTTCGGAAATTTTGGGCATAAAGCGTGTGTCAGCGAAGTACGTTCCAAAATTGCTGAATTTTGACCAAAAACAACGTCGCATGACCATCGCTCAGGAATTGTTGAATGACGTCAACGATGATCCCGATTTACTTAAAAGGGTCATAACGGGCGACGAATCATGGGTATATGGTTATGACATCGAAACCAAAGTCCAATCGTCCCAATGAAAGAGTCCAGGAGAGCTAAGACCAAAAAAAGCACGCCAAGTTCTATCAAATGTCAAGGTTTTGTCCACTGTTTTCTTTGATTACTATGGCGTAGTGCATTATGAGTTCTTACCACAGTGTCGTACGGTAAATAAGGAGTATTACCTTGAAGTTATGCGCCGTTTGCGTGAAGCAATACGAAAATAACGCGCCTGTTCACTCATCTTTGCTCACCTTTGCGTGTTCACCTAACCAACAAGTGAGAAATGAGCTCCATGACTGAAGAAAAGCTCTTCTGTTCGATTGAAAGCTCTTCTGGGTTCTCCAAGCCCCATACGCAAAAATTTTGCTTGTTGACATAACCACTGAGTGAGAAATGAGCTCCATGGGTGAAGAAAAGCTCTTCTGTTCGATTGAAAGCTCTTCTGGGTTCTTCAAGCCCCATACGCGAAAATGTTGCTTGTTGACATAACCACCGCGTAAGAAATGAGCTTCATCGCTGAAGAAAAGTTTGTTCCATTGAAAGCCCAGGTTGGAATCACCATTTTAATAGTAAGTTTCGACTATTTTTACATGTTCTTCGGTTGTTAAACAATCCATATTCGTAAGTGTTAAATCTGTCACTAAATAATTAACATTTCAGATGACATGTATTTAAAAATTTTTTAAACCTTTCGGTCCTATTTTGTAAAACAAAATTAAAATTCAAAAAAAAGAAAAAAAATCAAAGTCTTGTGAATAACATGTAACTCTTCCATAGTAACAAGCTATAGTTAACCAACAACTTCGGCTATTGAATCAATGCAATATTTACTTAATTAATGTATCAATAATTCTATGCATTATTATCGATTGGACCGCAGAGCTGGAGTAGGGTCACAGAAGTTAATCGTATGTTCTATATGTTAGTTACATGATTCATGCGGTTGAAACAGATTTTCTTCTACCATTCGAACATTTCATCCTTTATAGCTGATACGCTTTCGCTCCCTATCTTTCTTTTGGTCTGTTCTTGTGTTGCTTTCATTTATTTGCTATTAACCTGTCATTGTTCATTTTTATTATGTGTGTAGTTTTTCTTTCCTGTTCTTGTTGTTCATTTTGTTTGTCTTCGTTGTTATCATTTTTTGTTTTCCAATTGTGTACTTTGCTTTGGCTGATTGTGCTTATATTAATTTTTTCTCTTGTATGCATTTTCCACTTTGCCTTTTCTGGTGTGACCGTTGTCATGCCATTATTAGTGTTGTTCTTGTTGGAGTTGTTGCCGTTGCTATTGCTGTTGCTGTTGCTGGTGCTGTTGCTGGTGCTGTTGCCATTCAATTGAAGTTGAAGTTTTTGTCGTTGGTATACAAGCGCTTTGAACGTGCACTCAATCACATGCACACATACATACACGTGCATCATCTGTAGTTATTTTTATTTCTTTTTTTATTTTAAATTTCCTTCGATTTTTCTGGGTGTTTCATTGTCCTTCATTTCTCATTCATTCATATGCCAAATCGAGAAAGAAATAAGAATGACAACAGTAACACAAACAACGGCCCCAATAGTGTCTGTGGCGACACTGGGAGTATCAGCACCCAACAAAACGCAACCACGACACCAGCAGGACGAACCCGCTGCCATACATATTTGCAATAAATTGTTATTATCACTTTTCTGCAGTATATCGATATATCGTCGTCGTTGTCGTCCTATGTATACATAAAGATTTATTATAGTTATTATTATAACGGGTCACAGTTCAATAATTTTTATTCTGCGTTTCGTTTTATTGTCGTTGTTCTCATGAATGGTGGAAAAGGATAAAAAAGGAAGCGAATCAAAGAATGTTCTTCTCCTATATATTTTTTTCTCATAATATTGAAATAAATTTAAAAATAAGCTTTTCAGGGTGAGCGCGTAAGTCGTTTGAGAACCATTCAATATTCATATAAAGTAGCCAGCCAACTTTGAGAGTGAAAAAAAGAAATAAGTAGAGGGCGCAATTGAGCCAAATAGGCGCTGCATTACGGTCGGTTAAGCCGACCATATGAATCTGAAAAACTAGGCCCTCTAGAATAAGACAGAAGTGTTAATTTTAGAACTAATTTATTTCTCTGTATAAACATATACCATAAATACATATTTCATTAGTCAAGTATAGGTCAAAGGAGTAGGTCGACAGACATCCAATGAGCCGCTGTCGTTGGCTATTTTTGATCGCTGACGTCATCACCTACCTAATCCACTTAAAATATGGTCCTGCCATTTCATGAATGCCGACTTAAATTTTAAACGCAAGATTTAAATTTTAAATAAAACACAGATATTTAAAAAAAATCGTGAAACTTTATTACACCGTAAAGTAGACAGAATGAGGTTATGTATGGAATAACACATCGGGCAGATGGCCGCAGCAGATTTGCTGGCACACACGCGATCTTTTAATAAAATTTTCAATGACCGATTTGTATAAATGCTGCGGTATTTCATTAATGCAGCGTCCAATTTCCTCTTTTGAGACTTGAGTTTTGAAGTCGATTACGCTAACAAGCCGACGATATTAGCGTAATGGACTTCAAAAAACCCCAAAGAAAAAAGTCTAATGGTGTAAAATCGCACCATCTAGGCTGCCAATTCTGGTCTCCAAAACGCGAACTAACACGACCGGGAAATGACTGATGCCGCAATTGAATTATTTCTCTGGCTGTATGACATGTGGTGCCGTCTTGTTGAAACCACATGCCCTCCACATTCACATTCTAGGCACGAAAAAACTGGTTATCATTTCACGATACCGAACACCATTGACTGTTTGCGCTTGATATGCCTCATTTCCCAAAAAAAGGTCCAATGATTTCTCCAGCCCAAAATCCTTTGCTTCTCGTGAATCACTCGAGGATTTTCCTCACCCCAAATGCGATAATTCTGCCTATTGATGAAGCCATCAAGATGGAAATGGGCCTCGTCACTAAAGATGATTTTATCGGCAAAATCAGCATTTTCATGTTGTCTCTCCAATACCCAATTAACGAACTCCCTTCGCTGTCCATGGTCAGCTGGCTTCAGTTCCTGAGTCAACTGAACTTTGTATGCATGAAGATGCAAATCTTTCGTCCAAATTCGCTGCACAGTGGTTATGGAGACACCAATTTGCTGAACTCGGTGTCAAATTGAGGTGGATTGAGTTTGAGCGACATCATCACGTACAGCTGCGACATTTTCGATCGGTCGACCTGGCCGAAGGCGCGTTGTTGTCTTTACATCACTAACAGACCCAGTTTTGGCAAATTTATCTATTAAGCTCTTTAGAATTGATTCTTTTGGGGCATTATTATGACCCCAAATTGATCGCAATTTGCGAACTGTAGCCGCAAAACTTTCACCATTTTGGTAAAACAATTTCACAATGAGAATGCGTTGTTCATTCGTGTAGCGCTTCATTTTTACTAACCTCGTGCCTTTTACTAGCAAACAATAACAATTGTTCAAATGTCAAACAATGACACTTGGAACGGCGCCAAATTTAAATCTTGCGTACTTGTTGGGACACCCTTTACTTAAGTGCTGACGTTGATAGCCACCATCTGTCAATTTCTAGTTTGATCGAATATTGGTTTTTGACTTCAAATTCAAGTTTTTTTTTGAAGTGAAATCGATTAATCAGCTGGAGTACTCGATACTCACATTAAACGATGCAAATAGGCTATAATGTGGGAAAATCAGTACAAAAATGCTAGTAAATTGAACTGACTTCAATATACTCGTACATTCACACAATGTTCTATTGCGTCATTGAAAATTGTACCAGACGAAGCTCTTCATATCGTTATGCTCATATAGAAAAATGCTCTGAATTAAAGCGCAATAGAAAACCCAACCGAAAAACCCAATAATTACACTCTGAGCCTTGTCTTTAGAAATTTTACAGCAAACATCAATTTTTGATATATTAGCTCATCTATGTATATGGGAAGCATCTCAAGAAACATGACAATGCAGTCCATTTTCATTCGCAGAACTAAATTTACTAAATACCAAATGTTTGCTAAATTATATTGTATTAAATGAAAAAAAAAACGAATTTAAGAATATGAGGTTTAAATTGGCTAATGAAATTAAATTGGCTTAGTTAGCCGATCGAATTTTTTACACTTTGTCAAACAATTGAAGTCCTGCGGTTTACTAGTTAATTATTACAGAATACAAATAAAGAGGTGCGACATTTTCATTCCAGGAACTAATTTTGTCAAATGCACGAAGTGCCTATATGTATATTCGATCGAATTCCTTATAACTGCTTGAAAGACAAGAAATTTCAATTGGATGAACTGACTTTACTCAACGTCCCCATGAGTTGCCGCAAAAGTGTGATTGGTACTGAAAGGGTTGTGGTGAACCGCTATGTTCTTATCAAAATACCTTCTCCCAAATGGATACTTTATTTGATACTGCAAAAATCTAACACCCAGAATGAAGCGCTTACAGAACTAATTAACTTTGGACCAAATGTGTTTCATGACTATTTAAGTCGATTGACCGATGTTCGTCAGTGTGGCAGGCTGAAAAATTCGCTGGCAGCCTGACCGGCTGACACGATAACCGTCATAAGTTTGTCCTCCGGATCCTGCTACAAACACAAAACTTAATCATTTTTTTCCATGTGAGTAATCAGCTTATTTTTCTTTATTTGGCGGGTTTCTTACAGGGTGGCTCACTAATTATACTACATTAAGAAATGTAGAGGGACCAGCTATATTTGCCAGATGGTTCATTTGTACCCTAAGGGTCGTGACATAGTAGTTCATTTTCATCCACATTACTAAGTGCCTGATGCGAGCTCAATTATACTGCATACATTGCGATTGAACGACGGATACGAATCTGGAAATATATACCATAAAAAAAGTTAATTTGTATGGGGGGTACAGGATATGACTTCGATTTTTTCAATTATAAGACAATGCTGTGGACAAAAACATCGGTTGACAGAATGCTTATGCCACTGCTATTGCCAAGTTGTATGAAGCAACATAACGGTTGCCTTTTTTTGTATATTAAACCCGTTTCGCCATACAAATGCCATCCGGTATACGCTATCGGAGATAATTTGGCACGTTAAGTTGTATAAAAAGTTGTATATATATAAGCTGTATAAAAAAGTAGTAGAAAAGTATGGAAAATAACAATGTGACCAAGTTCTCCTACGCAAAAGTAAACAAAGAAGTTAAAGAATAAGGAGAACGTCCAGTACAAGTTGTTAATTTTTTTGCAAACATTTATATTTTTGCCGTTTGTAAAAGATCACTACCTAAGAGACAGCAGACAATTCTACATTTATGTATGGCAAGCAGAAACAGTACAACTATGGACGTAGAGGGTGCATATCGAAATCATTTTTGGGTCATTGCCACGTATATTTTATAAATGGATGATAAACGAATAAAAACAAAACAAAATAAATAACTATTTCATAAATAGCAATGCTGCCAAGTTAATTTTGCTAACGCCGATGCCTTTTCTACGATATAGGATACGAAAAAAACGCAACCAATATATGAAATTTTAGATTACTGCAGTGAATCGGTTAATAATAAGTAATGAAATTTCAATTTCAGAAAATCAGTCAATTTATACATGAAGCTGCAAAAGGGATGGGTCAGTATAGCTCATTCACAATATTCGGACGTCGAAGTTTCTTAATAATTCACGGCAGTTATTGTGTCTGTTAGCCAGCCATCCAGCCGGACAGGACCGGTCATCGCTCAATCGACTTAAAAAGACAAAAGGCGCATTTGATTAAAATTAGCTTGGCTCTTTTAGCACTTTCCTATGGGATTTATATTTTTGGCGGTTTTAAATCGTGCTAACCATCATTTTTCCGGTTGATGCTATAAATATATGGGTTAAATAAATCGTTTGGGTGAGAGGTATCAGTAGCAATGCGGTTTATTGCTCACCATTTCCAAATTGTGCCATGCCTTACGAAGCAACACAGTGGACAACAATTTAGGTTACTGCAGTGAACCCGTTAAGAGTTATTGGGCGAATATTGGATTTCGTTCAATTAGTCAATTTGTATGGCAAGGGATTAGTCGATGTGCCTCCCCGGGTACGATTTGATAAAGTACGACTCTATGACAAATTTGAAGAAGCTTCATTTATGACAGTTATCGTGGTTAGCTCTTAGCTAGACAGACTGGTGGATATGTCACGAAACAAATTTGGCCAATATATAAGTACTAAGTACTTTACACGAGTGTTACATTTCTGCAGTGTCAAATGATATTCTGTTGGATGAAGGTGTAAATTTAATGTACACATTTGTTTCTAAACAAACTTATACCAGTTTATGTTCCTCCATAAAAGGTATTTTCAGTGAAGTTATTAAGACTACATTCTGTGACGCGTGCTCATAATAAGCCTAAATTGTAAATTTAAGCGTCTAATTTTTCAATTACTTTCAAAACCTTCAGTTATGTAAGGTGAAGAAGGGAGAACAAATTAAGAAATTTTTAAAAATTGTATATGCTTAATTTTACACAAAATCCAATTTTTCCAAGAACGTCACCATACAATGCTTGATTAGGGACAGTTTAGGCTCTGGAGAGAAATACAAATCAAATGACATATATAACATGGTATGACATTTGTAACATGGTTTTATTCGTAGGCTGATGTAGCATCGTTGTGTCCTGGGTTAAGCTGAAGAACCTTATTCAATCCGCTCACTTGAATAGCACCTTTTTTAAAATTTTTTTTCTAAGCTCGATTTTTTTCAAAATAATAATTGTATCGAACTGATTGTGATTTTATAAATCATACTTCACGTATTTGCTGTAATCGTGTAACATAAATTCTCTTTCATTTTACTGAATTAAGTACTAAAACATTAAGCACAAAAAAAGTCAAATTCAGTTTAAATTTTTGGTTCATTTGAATAGCCCCCCCTTACAAAAATTATAATCTAAACATTAATTCTAATAGAATACATTCATGTATTCTGTTCGGTAAAGAATCATACAGTTTTTAGATTAGGTCCAGCGAAATACGCTACCAGTGCTGTTTAATTCCATTAATGAGTTCACTTCTGCTTGAATATGGCTTGCCTGATTCGTACACCTTGCGTACTAGCCATTGTTTTCAATAATGTTTAAGTCTGGAGAGTAAGACCAGTCATAACCTCAGCCAGTTTATAACCTCAACATTTTGGCTTTCAATCCATGATTTGATGGCTCGTGCTGTGTGGATTGGCGCGTTGTCAGGCTGGAATTTCCATTTTAAATCTCCGAAAACATTTGTAACTTCAGGAAAAGTTTTTTCCAGCATTGCTTGGTATGAAGTCGCATTCATTTTTGCAGAGAGAAACTGGAGCTTATTGTGCCATAATAAAAGATCGCATCCCGTACCATAACTCCACCTTCCCGGCTGTGTAATCGATTGAGTAGGTCCTCCTCTTTTCGAATATCGTGGAAGTAGTAATTATATCCATCAGGACCCTCAAAATTATATTTTTTTGTCAGAAAATATAATTCTATTCCACTCTCTACTCAACGTCATAGTCGTACGACAAAAATTAAGGCGACGCTCCTCACGGAGATTGTCTAGCGGTGGTTTCTTTTTAAGTCTCAAGCATTGCAAGTGTGCTACTTTGAAAATAACTCTTTTTACCGCTGATACCCTTGCACTTACGCCAGCTTTTACATTGATTTTGGCAGCAGAGTCGTGTGAATTTGAGGCACATCTCAGAATAGCCCTCTTGTCAGCGGCTGTAATAGCACTTGCTGTTCGGCCTTTCATATTATTTCCATACCCTTCGGTTTCACGTAAATATGTCGATATATATTTGCGACTTCTGTTAGTTTTTCTGTCTATTTGATGGATAGAAAGTCCACAGTGCTTGTAGGTTCCAATTTTGGATCTTTCCTCTGTTATGTGAAGGGTACTTTAAGTAGTAATCACTATTGTTAAGTGATTAGGGTGGCGCTATTTGAGAGAGCGTATTTCCAAATATAGGCTTTAATCCATCGCAAAACAGGATGTTTAAGAAGCGTAGAGGTACATGTGAGCGAATCTCTCGTCATTGTTTCCGTAATATTTATGGTTAATTGTTTATAATTTTTTTCACATATTATTTTCAAGAGAAGTTAGAAGAAAAAATGCCAAAATTCCATTTTCGAAAGGATTTTTTTTCTAAGGAAAAAACAAAATGCCTACACATAAGACTGGATTCTTTGAAGGTTTTATTTTTGTATTTTTTCTTAAATCGTTACTATCAAAATATTCATTTCTCAATTTTCTTCATCTACATTTTTGTATTATCTCTTTCCAAAGGCGCATATTTAAAGGAATTTGCACTCCTCAACACATTTAACAGTTCTTAAGTATTTCAAACGCCCAACTATGTACAATAAGTAAAAAAAAACATAAATTCCTATTTTTGAAATAAAGTGTATTTTAGTTAATTCTCGCTAAAAATGACATTAAATTTCATTCCTTAACTTACCTCCCTAATAATGCATCGAAGTTGTCTTGTCCATCATCATAAAAGTCTAGTCCGAGGCTAATGTTAAATGTCACTCCGCTAGTCGCTTGTCATTTCGCTGTCATATAAAATCACAGACATTGGTCTGCATTTTTTTGCGCTATGATTTTCCAATTTGTTGTCTAACTTTTATCGGCAACACCAGACGCTTTCTCTTCAACAAAAACGTAAGGTATACCTTTAGATACATGTGATAATGCACATACTATACATATATACATATGTATGAATGTATGCACAATTACGTATGTATGTATGTATGTTCGTACAAAAGGGAGTAAATGTATGTTAAGTGTATCAGCTTTTGTTTAATACCAGTCTGGCGAGATGAAGAACAAAAAGGAACAAAATCGAAATTGGAAAATCCTTGAAAAAAGGAAACCGTAAAAAGGACAATGCATAAAGTTAACAAGTTTTTGCCTCTGTTGCTGATATTGTTGTCGTCGTTGTAACGTTGCTCTTTCGAAAGTTTGAAATACTTAATCGGCATCCTGTATGTCGATTTAAACACACTTATACTCGTATTTAAAAAATAATGCTAAAGTATAAAAGAGAATGACAACAAGAAAAACTGGAACGTATCCTAATAATTCCCAGTCATTGCCACTTGACAACATTGGACGGTCGTGTAGATAAGTCGTGTCCTTAGCGGAAAGACCATTAATGTAACGCGCTGTTACTAAATAGACCTCCCACAAGGATAACTTAAAAGTGTAATGGTCAACGTTACATCGTTGAACACATACAAATCCCAGTAACTTCAAGGCATTGACACCACAGGGCGTTAGTTATAAATGAAACAATGAAACATAACCAAACTAATATTGCGATAATTTCAAACTAAAGCGGTTTTAAGGACATTAAATACCAATATTAGCAATAAGATGACGTGATAACATGAAGGACATATAAAAGCTTTTTATAACAATTTTGTAATGTTATTTCATTAATTTAAAGAAATACTTTAAAAATATAATATGAACTAACTGTTGTTCTGCCAGTTTATCGGAGGTCTGTGGAAATTTGATCTATGAAAATGCTGCTCGCTCATATTTTTCTGTCTGAGCCAACCGGTGTCAACTGACTGAACTCTGATCACTTAAGGCGTTCGTGACAAATGGGCATGAAGTTTTGGGTAATATAAGGTTATGCATTTTTCGTTTTCAAGTAAAGTTAAATAAAACACACATAAAGCTATGATTTCGATGAAACTTGTATTTCATTATAATCCTTGGACCTCGCCATAATGTATGAAATACAATGTCATTGAAATAATCGCCTCTGGATTGATTGCAGCAGTAAATTCGAAAAATACGATTCCAAAAAATACGATCTAATGAAATCTACAGACCATAATGCGCACCAAACAGGGACCTTTTTTCGGATGCAATGGCTTTTCCACAATAACTTCTATGTTCTCCAAACTCCAGATGCGATAATTGTGCTTTTTGACATAACCACCACTTAAAAAATAAGCTTCATCGCTGAAGCAAATTGTATTCGATTGAAAGCCCACGTTTGAATCATCACTTTTGTAGTAAGTTTTATCTATTTCCAAGCGTTAATCGATCCTAAATGATACTTCAGATGACAGGTATTGAATAGTTGGCAGGCTTGCCAGGCATACAAGGATATCCCTATGGATAATCCTATGTATTTATATCTACAAATATATGCGTATATAGGTAGTATGGTATAGTGGCTCAAAATATAGATTGTGAATAGATTCTAAAATAATTTATGTATTCTAAGATAAAAACAAATGAACAAGAGAAATGTTAAGCAAGTGCCATAAGCTTCGGTCGAACCTAAGCTTTTATATCCATCATTGCAGAATGTTTTGTTTTCAAAAACCGCGCACATATATAAGGCTGTCTCTTCAAAATGTGAAATATTAAAGATATCAAATATCACAAATTTAAGAAATATTATGTGCTGGAATGGTTTTTTCCAGTATCCGTACACTACTACCATACATAGCATTCAATTAGTGAGCAATGAAAGCATCCATTCTTGACCATGTTTTTCCTTCCTGTGATCTGCAGTGTAGGGGACATTGTAATGTTTCCACACCAGATAAGTGAATGTGTTGGAAACGCCTTCTCCGTATGCATTGTTTTTCGAATTAGCTCATTTTTCAAAAGAAATTGTGTTTTTTTTTATTACTCCCACATTTAGGCGTTTGCTCAAAAATTATATCAGTTGGAATTACTGTTTTTGTTGCACATACAATATTATTGTGTATTTGTTTTTAATTAACAAATAAACGACAAGTTTTGTGAAAATTTTCTATATGGGTAATTTTTTCCCCCATATTGTCGATTTTGGCTTATTTCGAATTTAATATGTCTATAAATATTAGACACTTGTGCCAAAATTCAGCTGCTTTGCTCGAAAGAAAGACGGACATTCATGCTTAGATCAATATATAGAGATTTTTGGGGTCTGTGATAAGTACTTATAGTTGACATTGTTTTTCAAATTACATAATTTGGGTTTTTTTATTAATTTTTCTATAACCACTCCCATATTTAGGCCTTTGCTCAAAAAATTTCATTAGTTGAAATTACTTTTTCCATTAGGTATAAAATATTGTAGTATTGTAGAGTATTTGTTTTTAATTAACAAATAAACGACAAGTTTTTTTTTAAAAAGTTCTATATGGGTAAGTTCTTCCCCCATATTGGCGATTTTGGTTTACTTCGAATTTAACGCTATGAATATGATATACTTACGCCATAGTTCAGTTGCCTTGCTTAAGGGAAGGATGGACATTCATGCATAAATCGACATGTAGTCATTTTTGGAGTCTGTGATAAGTACTTATAGCTGACACAAACGGGATGACAAAATTACTACAAGAATGATATGACTTTGTATACATTTGTAATTCAAAATCTTCATATTTTTGATCTTGATTCAGGTGTTCTTAGCATTAGGGAAAGGTAGCCTTTACAATATTTGCCGTATTTACAGGTAAATAACATTTTACATTTCCTGGCAGTGATTATTAGAAGATGCGAAGATTATACATAGGATCGTGTGTTCGAACTTCGACAATAGCTATATTTCAACATTTGAGCGCCGGTAATTTCGATTTATCTGATGAACACTTCGAGCATTCAAGTAATCGACAATTCTAGTAAATGTTTTTTAGCTTGCGTTCGGAATTA
This sequence comes from Philornis downsi, assembly GCA_019455685.1. Lineage (NCBI taxonomy): Eukaryota > Metazoa > Arthropoda > Insecta > Diptera > Muscidae > Philornis > Philornis downsi. The sequence goes on along the minus strand of JAHXMU010000118.1, from coordinate 4,515,380 downwards.
TCGTTTTATTGTAGGCTCAGCTAAGAGCGTCTAAAAATAGAAAGCGTGTAAGTTTGATAAATTTGAGAAGCCCTCCCGTGTCTCATTTATGGGACGCAAGGGAATTTACTTTTAAGTAACATTCGAGGGAATGTTATACTCGTACATAATTTTAATACAATTTTACTTAGCTTCAATCTATAAATTCAGACGGTAGGATTATTTTGCTTCAATTAGAGATGAACCATTTGTTTCGTGTTTATAAAGTGGGCGAAAACTTATAAGTGCCTATCATGCAATGCACTACCCCCAGTAGAAGAAACACCTACCTACTTCTCATCAGACAAGCCAACATAACAGGAACACCTTCTTCCTCTTAACCCTGACAACAAACTCATTTTGAATGGAAATATAAAATACTTTAGGTTTCTTAATGGAAATTCTTCTTTTCGTTTGAGGCTATCCGCGAATCTAGTCATTCCTTGATGTTGTCATATAAGTGGAACTGCTGGTCAGAAAGACCAAAATAATTTACAAAACAATTTCAAAATAAACTTCAAAAATCAATATTTACTATGCATAAACCTGCATTGGTATCTTTAATTAAAAATATGACATTAAAATAGCGGAATGTAGCCCAATATGATAATAATTTGTGGACAATGTTATAGATATTCTTAAAATAACTTTTACTTTTCTGATCTGTATTCTACTTATACGGACTCTTTAAAAAAATACCGCACACTAAATGCGATTTTTGAAATTTGTTAACGCCGGAATGATTGTAAGATTTGTGGTACTGAAAGAGTTAATTTAAGAGAGAAAACTAAAAATATAAAAAAAATGTTTCGATAGTAGCGCTTTTTGTGCTGAATTTGTGCAAGATGTTTGTTGCAACTTTTTTCCTGGTCGATTACTATTAAAGTAGTTGGGTTTAATATAAACATGATTTCGGACGTTTTCGTTGAAACTCAACGAAAATTAAACATGAAATATTTTGAATAGTTGTCTAAATATACGGATTGGAAATATATTGCTATTGCTCGGCAAACTATTTGTTGACAAAACAATTAACAATCTGTTTCATACAATATGGCAACATTAGATTTTTAAAAACACCCCTTCTGGTTAATCAAACACTTTCTGGTTTATTACGTCATTTCTATTAAACACCCCTCCTCTGCTATTTCCCATAAAAAATGGTCCATTAAAGGCATATGTATAATCCTCGGTCCAACTAAGTTCCCGCTGTTTGTCAATAGGTGGCACCAGCCTTAAGCGCTAGTCGATTCTGCCATAACCTAAACGTCATGAGCCAAGCTAAGACATATGGTAAACATACCACCTCTACACAATAGTGATTTTCTTTGACGTCGTATTCTTTTGGTTATCTGAATATGAATGATTTTGTGCCAAATAATAATAGTCATATGCGGGAAGTATTGATATTCTTCCTTCAATCGAAGAAAACGGCAACTGAAGCTCATCGAGAGCTCCAAAACGTTTACGGAGATGCTACTTTAAGTGAAGCAACGTGTCGAGATTGGTTCCGTCGCTTTAAAGATGGTGATTTTGATGTTGACGACCGTTCGCGTGAAGGAAGACAAAAACGCAGGTAGAGCTTGCTTCAGTATTGGACGTTACCCTCAAGACGTCATTCTCAAGCGATTGCATGCTTTGGGAATGATTCCGAAGCAAGGAACTTGCGTTCCTTATGAGTTGAAGCCAAGGGACGTTGGCCATCGTTTTTTCGCCTGTGAACAACTGCTTCAGCGACCAAAAATGGAAGATTTTCTACATTGTATTGTAACGAGTGATAAAAAATGGATGCACTGCAGCAATCCAAAGAAAAGAAAGTAATGGGTGTGCAAGGTCATGCTTCTACATTGTTGACTCGGCCCAATATTTGAGGTTATGGTCTGTATTTGGTAGGAGCAGGTTGGTGTTATTTGTTACGAGGTGTTGAAGCCAAACGAAATCATCACTATAGATCGGTATTGACTTTAATCAATGCGACTGAGCTAAGCTCTGCGCGAGAAACACCTACAATACGCGGAGGGACACGAAAAAGTGATTTTTCAGCATGACAAAGCTCGGCCTCACGTGCCCAAACCCGTAAGACCTAAACGGAAACGCTGAAATGGGAAGTTTTGCTTTATCCGCCATATTCTCCAGATATTGCGCCATCCGATTATTACTTGTTCCGTTCGATGGAAAACGGTCTGGAATGGCTAAATTGAACAGTTTTACCGTGACGGAATTCGAGCTTTGTCAAAAAGATGAAACAAAGTAGTAGCTAGCGATGAATTTTCATAATAAAGTTGAATTTTTATAAAAATGGATTTTCATAATAAAGTTGAACTTTTATAAAAAAAAATCAGCGATAACTTAGTTGGACGCCTAATATTTATCACTAAATTTAGTCAAAGAGTTTCTGAATGAAACCGGAGTTCATTGCAGACCCCTCCTTATGCCTTCCATATAAATCGGATGTATGTATTTATAAAATAAAAAAATTAAGTTTACCTCTATAATTTCTGTTTAGCACGCTGCAAAAGCCTAGACTTTTTTGGTAAAATTGAAGAAAAATATGTTAACCAGCCATGGCTTTATAACGCTTTCCATATAAATAATTAGTTTGGTCTATATATTCTTAGCTTCCTGTCTTTGAAATAGTTGTTTCACGCCTTTATGACGCCTCACATATAAATAATTCATTTGGGAAGAGAAGAATATATATTATCTTCCAGTTGTACTAAATGCAATAAAATTCAGCGCACATCATGATTTTGGTGAACTGCATATGCCTTTTGGTATCTCCTTTACAAATTAATCAATTTATTAAAATTTATTGCTTGCCCTGCAATCCCCGTTTACCTAGCTAAGGTTTCTGCTTTACTTTTGCTTCTCGTATTCTTCTTCTTTTCCATTTCACTCACATCGGTTGATAACAAAAATTGGTATGACAACATTAAATTACCTACAACAGAGTGTTAAGCGAAAAGACGCTTAACTAGATAGAAAATCGTTTAAGTTCCCATATAAAATTCAGCGAACGCTGCCAAATAAAGCAAACATTAGTATTTTATTACAACATGAGATCGTGTTGAAATTCCATACTTCCCTCAATTTCTGTTTCTTGCGATATTATTGAATTTAAACGAATTAAATGTTCTTAGCAAAAAAAAAAAACTTTCGTCAGACACATCCAGGCGACTGCCACTTAATTAAAGATAGGTGGCTGTATCGGAGTTCAAGCTCACGATCTGTGCATGGTAGTCACGTGTTCTAACCGACCTTCACTTTGGGTCTTGTCATTTCATACAATCACTGTTGTTAATTATGAATTATTTTTAATTTTGTAAAAGTAGCAAAGCATTTGCTTGAGTTGGCTGTCAATCCAAATTTATGGAAATTTTGTCAGAATTTATGCTACATCTCTGCCTCTCTCTTATCCACCTCTAGTAGAAGCAATGCCACTGCTACTCAGTACTGGAGTAGGTTCAAGTCCCTTCACTTTGGGGCTTGGCATATGATACAATCACTTTCGTTAATTATGAAGTTTTTTTTTTTTTAATTTTGTAAAGATAGCAAGGCGATTGCTTGAGTTGGCTGTCAATCCAATTTTTTGGAAATTTTGTCAATATTTATGCTACATCTCTGCCTCTCTCTTATCTACCTCTAGTAGAAGCAACGACACTCCTACTCAGTACTGAAAACTTATCTTCTTACTAAAAAAATTGAGTTTCCAAGGCAACTATAGTAATATATGTATACAGAAATTGTTATAAACTTCACTGTACATTTAATATTAAACTATACCTTCCCACAATATGAGCTTGACCAAGTTTTGTAAACATGATATTCATAAATTACAAACCGCTCTAAATAATTCACCGTATTTTTCAGTATTTACATGAAGAAAGGAAAATTGAATGAAACGCCAAATAAGGATCAAAATAAATCAAAAATGTTCTAAAAAAAAATGTCAAAATATGACCACTTAAATATAGAAATTTGCATTCATGTTGAAAAAAAAAGAAATGTCTCTTTTGAAAAAAAAGAAAAACTGATATAAATCAAATGAAAATTTAAAAATGAAGGGAACGGGAAGATTGTGGAGCTTTGTATATATAATATTTTGTACTTGTACACGTATACAAATACCCAAAAGGCAAATGCGGCGAACGACCCACAAATGGAAGGATATCTTGGAAACGGCTTCAGATGCCGCAGCAGCGACCAGAACAGAGTATAAAAAAATGATGACTTTAGTTTGTGTCACACAGAGGGGAACAATGGATGGATGCACAGACAAAAATAAATGAAGAGAGATGCTGAGACGCCAAACCAACATCGTCACTGACAACAACAGCAACAACAACACAACGTACTGGCCAACCATCTGATACACACTCACACAACGAATGAACCCAACAACAAGCACCACAGAAAAACAAAAAAAAAAAAAACCGACAGGACAGACTGGCCAACCTACGGAAATGTCAGTCAGTGACTGACCCCGCAAACATAATACCGCTACAAGCTCTTTTTGTTAGCATCGCAAACAGACAAATATATACTCATTCGCAGACCAACATACGCACACACACACACACATACATACATACATACACCCACTTACAACTAAACTGTGTGAAGCGTCGCCGAATACTAGAGTTAACATCGGGCACTGGTTTCGGCCTGGGATGACGTTGGAGCGGGTTCTGAAAAATAGAAAAATTTACATAAAGATGAAAGAATTCAAATAAGAAAACAAACACAAATGCAGTTTTTCTTTTTGGAATGAAAAGCGAAAGAGCTGATCGTATGCACGTTGGCACATAAAGAGTCCTTATTTTTGGGATGAGACGATTTAAGATTGCTCTTCTTCATGTTTACATCATTTATTTCGGCTTTAAAACCGGAACCTTCTTTCTGATAGCTTCCATTTAAAATGATGATTCGATAAGATTTATTTTTTGGCCAACATTTTCGAGTTATTATGCTCTATTCATCTGTGTCCAGGTCAATGTCATATTTTGGATCACTTAATGTAACTGAAGACACTTAGGAATTTTTTACCACCCCCTTAGGGGTCTCAACAAATCTACTAGAATTTGTATACTTCCAACTGGAGGAATGAAGAAATATTTCATACAGTGCAGCTCACGTGAATAGCACCCTCTTTAAATATTTTCTTAAGCTCGGTTTCTTCCAAAATAATAATTATAACGAACTGGTTGTGTGTTGTGTGTTGTGTGTAATCCTATAACATAAATTCTCTTTCATTTTAATGGATTAAGTACTAAAACATTAAACACAAAAAAAAGTCCGACATTTTTTGTAAGTGATGTAGGGGAAACAAATAGGAGGAGTAGGAGAAACAAATAAGTAAAAACTCAATTGTTATGTGAAGCGTTCTTTAAATAGTAGTCACTATTGTTAAATGATTAGGGAGGCGCTATTCAAGTGAGCGTCAGTGTACGAGTACATATGATCAGACAAAAATTTAGTACTAAGGAAGAAACGTCTAAGGTAGCAGGTATGACCAACGCGATGTCCGTGATGTTGAGCGATGTCAGGTTATCTGGCTGGCTGACTGCTGAACACGATCTTTCTTAAACTTCTTATAACTTCATACAGTCTATTATTGCGGAACTGAACAAGCCGTAATTAATGTCATAAATTATATATGTGATGGATTGGATGGGGGTTCATAGTGGGTGCCGTTTTCTATGACTTTTCAAAAGCCTTTGATTTAGTTGATCACTCTATATTATGTGGAAAAATGATATACTATGGCGTACGTAATAGGGAAGTTGCCCTTATAAATGATTATGTATGTAACCGGAAACAATACGTACAGATTAATGAAAGTAAGAGTTCGCTGGAGACAGTACAGTGTGGAGTTCCACAATGAAGAGTGCTGGGAGCACTACTATTTAAAATATATATCAATGATATGAGCAATCTGGGACTAACTGGGAAACATTTTATGTATGCGGATGATATACAAGTATGTGTTCTGTATCCTTATAAACAGAACTTAGTTCTGAAAACTTTTATTGAAAGAGATGGTGCTCTCACATCTGAATATGCTATATTAAATAGATTAATTTTAAACGCTGGTAAAACGAAATGTATAAGATTCAGACCGTTGCCGCGAGTTAATGATCATTGCACATATTTACGGAATGTAGATTTCAGAAGTAGATTTCTAGTATAAAATACCTTGGAATTCATTTTCAAAATAATTTAGATTGAAAAACACGTATTGAAAAACTAAGATCTAAATTAGCACTTGTAATCGGTATCTTATACAAACTAAAAAATAAATTTGACGGAAGAACAAAGCTTTTAGTATATAAATTGCTCATACAAAGTCATCTTATTTATTTGCTTGTTATATATGTATGTATATAAACGGAATTCTGATTTGAAATCGTTGCAGATTTTGAAAAACAAATCCCTCAAACATGATTCTAATCTTCGCGCTACATTTTACACTTTGATATTGTACATAGATTTTGCAAAAATATTTTACCAATCTATGACTTTTATGAAATGCAGCTGCTTCTTTATGTTTGGACACCACACAATCACTTTTCAAATAAATCAGCATAATTTTTATACAAGAAACAGTACTAATCTAAGTGTCATCAGATGTCGTTTAGAAACCACCAAACAGCGAATTGAGTATGCAGGTAGCATTGAGTAGAACACCTTGCCAAAGGTTATAAAAAACTCAGAAACCGTTTCAATACTTAAAAATAAATTGAAAGAGTGTCTTCTGCAAAATATAGAAATACTTCTTTTGTAGCTACGTGTATGTCATGTTAATATCTAAATGAAATATAGTACCCAACAAATTAATTGCTGTCAATTAGCCTTAATAATGCCCTAGTGGCACTGAAGCATACACATACTGTAATATGCATTTATTCCATCATTATTTTGTAAAGCTAATGAAATTGCTGATATACAAATATAAAATTATATGCAAGAAAAATAAATTGTAAATAAATAAATTGTTCAAGGAATATATAGGCCCACTTTTTCTGGTATCTCCACTACAAATTAATCGATTTTCCAAAATTTCCTTTCTGTGACTCGACACCTGTCCCATAGTTGCTCATCTCATAATTCCTGCTAAACTCTGAAAATATCGACTGACTAAACTGTTCCCTTCTGGTACCTCTAATATATAATTGGCCGATTTAATTCATATGTTTTTGGTGACCGACCAATCGTTCGTATGATCACGGATTTAATCTGCCTCTTATCTCCTCCACTTATCATTATTTGAGCAATGGTCACCTCGATGCATATGACGAGCACTACGAATAGTCGAGTAATCGTTAAGTCTTGTAAACGCTTCTACCGCTAAGTGAGAATGCGTGTGAGCTCATTTAATGTGGGGAGCTCTCCCATATCTTCATTCATGAGATGCAATGGAATTTGTTTCGCATTCCTGGCTACATACCTACCAATCGATTATACTAAATTTAGTCAAATTCTCCACATACTGGACGCAAGGGTGTCCCAACAAGAACGCAAGATTTAAATGACTGATGCAACAATTGAATTGTTTCTCTAGCTGTATGACATGTGGCGCCGTCTTGTTGAAACCACACGCTCTCCACATTCATTTCTTCAATTCTAGGCACGAAAAAACTGGTTATCGTTTCGCGACACCGAACACCATTTACTGTTTGCGCTTGACATGCCTCATATTCATAAAAAAGGTCCAATGATTTCTCCAGCCCAAAATCCACATCACACAGTGACACGTTGAGGATGCATTTGCTTCTCGTGAATTACTCGAGGATTTTCCTCACCCCAAATGCGACAAATCTGCCTATTGACGAAGCCATCAAGATGGAAATGGGCCTCGTCACTGAAGATGATTTTACCGGCAAAATCAGCATTTTCATGTTATCTCTCCAATACCCAATTAACGAACTCTCTTCGCTGTCTAGGTCAGGTGGTTTCAGTTCCTGAGTCAATTGAAATTTGTATGCATGAAGATGCAAATCTTTCGTCAAAATTCGCTGCAGAGTGGATTTTGAGACACCAATTTGCAGAGCTCGGTGTCGAATTGAGGTGGATGGAGTTTGAGCGATATCATCGCGTACAGCTGCGACATTTTCGGTCGATCGACCTGGTCGAAGACGCGTTGTTGCCTTTACATCACTAACAGACCCAGTTTTGGCAAATTTATCCATTAATCTCTTTACAGTTGACTCTTTTGAAGCATTATTGTGACCCTAAATTGATCGCAATTTGCGAACTGTAGCCGCAAAACTTTCACCATTTTGGTAAAACAATTTCACAATGAGAATGCGTTGTTCATTCGTGTAGTGTTCCATTTTTACTAACCTCGTACCTTCTACTAACAACAATTGTTCAAATGTCAAACAATAACACTTCGAATGGCGCCAAATTTAAATCTTGAGTTCTTGTTGGAACACCCTTATAATAGTAAAATCGATCCCTTCCAGAATTTCCCATGCAAATGACACATTTAATCCATATATTCTTACCTTTATGTTCTCCCGTCGGTTATACCAAATTCCAAAAAAATTTACCATTTATCGTGACTTTGGTAACACTAGCCAACAAAGTTTTGGACTGGAGCAACCAAATATCTTCCCTAGGGTAATTTAGTGGGCGGAACTCGAATCTGTAATTAGTTTTTCTCAAGTTCAAGATACAAAAAAAATGTTTTCGAGATACAAAAAAATGTTTTTATTTGTTCTTTATAAAAAATCATTAATTTATTTCAAAATCAACGAATTTTCAAAAATGAATGGCGTTATTTGAACGTCGTTTGTATTTTATTGGTTGCGTCTCACATATTAGATTCCTTGATAATTTCTTTCAATTTTCATTAAATCTTTGTGAACGCGCTCCCCTTGCTCGTCGCTCACCGCACCTAAGTTTTGTGGAAAAAAATCTAAATGCGAATGAAGCAAATGCATTTTGGGTGACATTCGTACATCTAATTCGTTATAATTTTTCAATAATGCAGCAACAATTTGTCCGTAGTTTTCACTTTTATTGTTTCGTTGAAAACTGTTCACGATGCTCTTGAAAGATTTCCAGGCTGCATGTTTTTTCTCCAATAAACATTGTGAAAAATTGTCATCATTCAAAAGCTTCCTGATCTGAGGGCCAACAATTAAACCAGCTAACAAATATTTAAATGCTGTACCATCTTTGCCCAGAGACTTGACAAACTTTTTAAACATGCCCAATTTTATGTGCAGCGGCGGAAAAAGAACGCCATTGGATCAATTAATGGTTTATTTGAAATGTTTTGTGTTCCTGATAAATACTCAGTTTTTTTTACCACTCTGTTCTGACGTAATAACGACATGTAGTGTAGACTATCCCATAGACAAAGGAAACAACAATATTTTGTGAAACCTCCTTGCATACCAGTCAACAAATCAATGACCTCAAACAGATTAATCTACAGTTATTTACGATGGTCTATACTACATGTACAAAAAAATTTAAATCACACACTTTAAGTTCACCACAGATCTTCCATTTATTATCATTGTATTTGAATAATGTCAAAATTTCAGTCATTGATTCGTAATTTTCCTTTGTATTGACGGCATGAGCAATTGGTATGAATGGTTTTTCATTCTCATTATGCAAAAGAAAAGCCTTTAAACTACACTTAAAGCCATCAGTAAATAATCTTTATTCAGTTTCGCCATATGCCTGGTTCATTTATCTGAAATAAACCATCAACATCAGTACAGTATAGAAAAGAGCGTTTCTTTTCAAAATATGCAGCCAATTCCAAGCGTCTATCTCTATATATTGTTACTTTTGTCCCAACTGCAAGATATTTCCACTGCTGCGTGTGTGAAGCTAGTAATTCTGCGTCTTGCTTGCTAAAAGGGGAGCAATATGGTCTAATTTTTATGACAGATTCGAATTCAGTGCTTCCAGATTGTTTAAAAAACATGCTTCGTTTCTGCAGTCAATTTTTTTTTTCAAATTTGTAGGCTAGTGTAATTTATGGTCCGAGAATGAAAATGAATGACGGTGCCAAGAGTGGACGTCCATACAAATTAACTGGTTAATCAAAATTTGAATTTATACTGTAGTCAGATTGAACTGAATAATACTGGATAAAATATGAAAAATCTTCGGAATAACCATGCCTTCTGTAATACCTACCATAAAAATTAACTTATTTAACTTACAAGTTCCTAGATTCGTACTATGTTCAAGACAATATATATTTAATATTGCCAATGAAAATGGACTGCACTACCTCGTTCATTGGGGTATCGCACATACAAATTGGTTAATTCAGCAAAAATCAGTTTGCATCAACAGAAGACTACCGAAAATTACAATTTTGCTTTTATGCCTTAATTTAGAGTATTTTTTACATCAATACAAATTTACTGTGGCAGAAGGTATACGTAAGTCAGTCCTCCCGATTGAAATTTATATACCAGTTTCCTACTTTAATTTTTCTCTGCAACCAAATTGAAACTTTGACTGCACGTCCTCACAATGTTCGTTCTTATAATTTGAAATCAGCTCAAGCAGATGAACTGATTGGAATTTAATATCTTCGTTTTGCATATCCTGCATAAAGTTAACCACTCTAAAATTGAGTATTTAAATAGTTTCAGACATGGTAAAATTGTTTACAACGGCATTACCGTAAACAAAGCCAGAATTGATATGGAAAAAATATTCTTTTATCTTGAAGGGAAATTACACCAGATTCATAAGTTACGTTATGGTTCGTAAAACATTAAACCGACCTTAATTTAGGCAAATGTATACTACGAGACTAAAAATAGGCATATCCTACATAAAGTTAACTACTCTAAAATTGAATATTTAATTTTTGCCCAGTCTCAGCCGTGGTAAAATTTTTTAAAATTGTTTAAAAACAAAGCCAGAATTGATATGGATAAAATGTTCTTTTAGCTTGAAAGAAAAGTACACCGGATTCACAAGTTACGTTGTGGTCCGTAAACATTAACAAGTTCATCAAGCAAATGTATACTACAGGACAAAAAGTAAACAAAAATTAATTTGATCAAATCCTCAATTTTGAATAGAAATTAATAGAACTGGCGTGTTTAACTCATTGAGTTGGAGTTTTCGTGTACGCATTTTCAACCTTATGAAGAAGACGTCGTCTGCGGTGACGGAGACATTATGGAGAAGATGTTGTCAAGGCTGCTATTGGGGGTGAGGATATTTGTCTCATTATCACAATTATGTCAAGGAATACAAACTGATTGGTTTTAGCCGTAGTCACGCTAAAGTTTTCTTGCTAAAGTTTAAGAAATAATTGCAGTTCACAAAGCTTTAGTGGACTCGCACAGATATTTCCAAAATTGCGATATTTTACAATAATTTACAGTTTAAGGTCATTTATTCTCAAAGGGTGAGAGGTTAAAGTAGTTTTTCTCATTGCATTGCACTGTCGTATCAAATATACCACTTTTGGATGAGGATATTTATTTATTGTTTTTAAACTTTTTTCCCGAATTTCTTTTTGTTTGTTACAAAGTAAACTCATAATTTTTAACTTTAACTTCAACGCTGCTTCTGCGGCCCTCATATGAGAATATGAGTTCAAAAATATATCGCCACTCTTCAAATAGAACTCTAAGGAATAAGTATCCATTTTTAGGGACAACAGTTAGGGAAATAGCCGAAATGATCAGAAAAATCAGTCACAACTGTTCATGGGGTCATAAAAGAGGTCGGATTTGTTAGCAACTTCACTCTCTCACAGAGGCCTCACACTGCCTTGCGGACACGTCAGAAACTGTCAGAGCTTGGCTGGGAAGTTTTACCTCACCCACCGTACTCCCCACTATACTACTAGTACTATCACCTATCTGGGCAACCACTTGAAAGCTTTGAATTTCCATAACGACGGGGAAGTGAAAAATCGACTTTAGCGCTTTTTTTCGGAAAGACCACGCGAGTTTTATGAGATTGGAATTAGAAAGCTCCCAGAGAGGTGGCAAGAAGTTATTAAAAAACGGGGAAAGACCACGCGAGTTTTATGAGATTGGAATTAGAAAGCTCCCAGGGAGGTGGCAAGAAGTTATTAAAAAACGGGGAGATTATATAATAGATAAAAATCAGTGTTTTCTTGTATATACATTTGTAAATAAATTTATTTGAAAACCCGAACGAACTTTCCAAATAACCCAATAGGTAGCTTTTTTAGCCTTAGCCGTCGTTTTACTGCAAAGTCGATGCCATCAGCTGTAAATCAAATCGTGAATTTAAACACGGTTATTGACATAATATCAAAATACAACCATTATATTTCGCAGAATACTTGAGTGCTCTTTCCATATTAATTTTCTTTGCACTGAGACTAAGTTTCAAGCTAAAATTGTAATCAAACCAAAGTGAAAAACATACATTAAACACTCTTTTAATTTCAGACATACCGAGGAAAAGAAAACAGGGTACCCCCCACCAAGCGTTAAAACATTGCGGTAGCTTTTGCAACCGTAACAACAAGAAATATTATCAGCATCAAGAATTCTTGTTTAGTGGTTCCAAGTTCCTTGGTGCTTTTATTTTATGTATGTGGTGGCGCTGTTTTTGTCCTCGTATATAAATTTGTATAATGGAAAATATTGTTGTAAATAAATATTACATACAGACAAACGTGCACATTTTCACATAAATATATGTTGGCATTATCTAGACTGGCGTGCATGCCCTTCCTTCTCCCTGAAACTATACCGATGTGAAAGATATCTGAGATTTAAATCCAAGGCCCAAGTGCACGTATAACAATTTTCTCCTTTGATACCTCTTGGTTGCTGTTAGTAAGTAGTTGGTGTGCATGTGTTGTTCACGTTCAGTGCGGTGCACTTTCCATGCAAAGTGATTAAATTGTGGTTGCCAATGATTTTTTGCTCCTGCCGTTTTTCGTGTTTGTGCAGTTACATTTCATGTAAAGTATTTGTTGCTTTAGCTACTGTCATTTTATGCCGCAGAAGGTAAAGTACTATGACCTCAAGGAGCAAAGCTTGACACTTCACCAATAAACACTTTAAAGAACTTTTTAGTCTATGGTCGTACTTTTTATGTTTCTTAGTGCAGTTGTATAGATAATAGAAATACTACAGATATTATATTTTTATCATTTTTATATATTTATTCTATATCACATTCTCAGTGTAATATAACAAACAAATTGCGTTGATTTGGGACACAAATACACGATTTTCGACGTCATTGCCAGGATTAAACAAAATTTGTAGTAGGTGAGATTTACAGATATTTTAAAGTCTACTTTAAGACAAATTGTATTCGCTTGCCTATTAACAAATAGCTACGTAATGAAGGTAGTACTGCAGTGTTTATGTCCATCTTCACAATATGACCCACTTAAAGCAATCGCAGTATTTTGGTGCGCTTGACTACGTCGTTGTTGCTATATAGCTCACACAGCTCAGGGTTCATTCGACGGCAACACTCGTCGTTAGTGGTAAAGGTCCATATATCGTATTTGCCGATGTATTTTTCTTTGTAAAACTTCTTTATTCATCCATTTGAGTCATAACCCAGGATTTTGCTAAATACAGCAAGATAAGTAAAACCAGTATTTGGCACAGTTAGATTTTTATTCGTCGAGAGAGGGCTTTATCATTAAATCGGTTGCTTAGCCCATGTCACA
>JAHXMU010000118.1:4441618-4495467 GCA_019455685.1 Philornis downsi | reverse complement strand
ACGTGTTATATATAACACCATTGATTTAGTATATGTATATACTTATTTTGCCAAGTTTTATTCTAGTAATACTATTTACAATTAAATCAAAAATACATAGGAAACTGGCAGAGTATTGGTATCGGGTTGTAGGTGACACCTCTTCCAGAAGGTTTTATCTATATATATATAAATCAACTAGCCGACCCGGCAAACGTTCCTTTGCCTTCAAATTTTAGCAGGAGCAGAAATAATTGCTTTTTAGTTTGTGGTTCGTATAGGAGGTACCACTCCCCATTGTCCAATCCCGCCCATATTTGCAGCAGCACTTAAGATATGTACACCAAACCGACGTACCAAATTTTGTTCAAATACCGTAAACAGGAGCAGAAATATTGGATATTTAATTTATGGTTTGTATGGGAGGTACCACGCCCCATTGTCCAATCCCGCCCATATTCGCAGTAGCACTTAAGATATGTACACCAAACCTACGCACCAAATTTTGTTCAAATACCGTAAGCTGGAGCAGAAATAATTGATTTTATATTTTTTTTTTTGTTTGTATGGGAGGTACCACGCCCCTTTGTCCAATTGGACCGAATTGTAAATCTAAACCATCCCGGGCACCACCTAGACGAATATACAAAAATTTATGCAAAGCGGTCCAGCCATTTAGGAGGAGTTCACTGACAACGCCCGTACAGTGGAATTATATATATAAAGATTGAAACGTTCAAACATACATAAATTTTTAATTTGAGTAAAATCGGAGGGAAAAAATTTATTTTCGAAACGCCGCCTACTGGATTTAAACATATACAAAATGTTAAAATGATGAAACATACATACATTTTTAATTTGAGTAAAATCGGGCCATAAATATAAATTTTCGAAATAAGTCCACCTCAGCGCCACCTACCGGGTTCATTTATACACAAACAAATTTCTCATGATCAAAGAAACACACGTTCTGAATTTCAGTTAAATTGGTTCATTAATATAAATTTTTGAAATAAGTCTACCCCAGCGCCACTTACCGGCCCCAAACTTCATTAAAACCTAATCGGGCACCAACCGACCCTATGGTGTGAATATGGCTGCTGTAGCTGTAATCGTTAAGATCTGATGGTCGGACAAACATATGCACGAACGTTTTTATATACATATTAAGATTGATGTGCGTTAGTCTCGCTAAAGCTCGAGAACGGTTGGACCGATTTGGCTCATTTTGGTCTTAAATTATTGGTAGAGTATTCCGGAAGGTTCAAAAGGTTTTATTTGAAGTGATAGATGGCGTTGGGGATGAGATTTTTGCAATTCATTTTGAAGGCAAAACAGCGTTTGCCGGGTCAGCTAGTTATTAATATTATCACTGTTCAAGTATGAACATCCCTCATTTTCTTAAAGTAGGAAACATAAATTTTAAATCTAATAAATCATTTCAATGTGTACAAGTATGCACATATTCATAAGAGCAAACAATTTGACCACATTCATAAATTAGGTAAAAATAACCCCGTTTTTAAGATAACAG
This sequence comes from Philornis downsi, assembly GCA_019455685.1. Taxonomy (NCBI): domain Eukaryota; kingdom Metazoa; phylum Arthropoda; class Insecta; order Diptera; family Muscidae; genus Philornis; species Philornis downsi. The sequence continues at coordinate 4,493,951 of JAHXMU010000118.1, read as the reverse complement.
ATGCTCGTTCTTTTGTTTATCAATATTTTAGGTCTATTAATAGTTTGTTTTAGCTATCATAAAATTTAGTATTTAAGAGTTTACAAAGTAAAGAAATGGGGGAGCTGTTTTATGCAGTTCACTCTAAATGCAACTTCACAATCACATAAATAAATCTTCATTTAATAAAATTGTCGAAATTTATATAACTATTTGAATATAAAATGTCCATTCCTTTGTTTAGTTTTAAACCTGCTGCTTCTACATTAGCAGATCGTCCGAGGCCTAAGCATGAGTATGACTGTGGAATCAGAATCTTCACAGTAAGAAAAGAATGTATCAAAGAACAACTACTCAAAATGAAATCGGGCTGGCGACCCAGTCAGCCATTTTTTGTTCTGTCATTTAGCTTGTTCACTTCAAAAAAAAAAAAGAAAAAAAAGAAAGGAATAAAAGTGTTCTACAATTTTTATGCTTTGATATGAATTTTACTTACGTAATCAATCGATCAACAAGATCCGAGGCCAACACATAGATGTGTCTGGTAATAAAAAGTTCGTATTCTTTCTAGAAAGTGGCAATCCTCAAACGATGGCTGCCAAACTTTAATGTTATTTGATGTTAGTACTGTTAGGGGCCCAAAAATTTCCTTTTTATATTAAAGAAAAAAAAAAAAGAATTTCTTAACGGACGATCTGCTAGCTGAACATTACCTTTTGTTAATAAAAACTAACAATTGTGTGAAAACTGTTGTGACAATTCTTCTCCATCGAAAATAATCATTTGCCAATGATTTTCTGATTTTGAACGAAATGATAGAAACCTTCCAAGCCGATTTGAAACTGCAAGAGTCGCTCACTAGCTGCGAATTTCGAGACAGGCTCCATTCCTGTCTCAAAATTTTTAGATCAATTATCTAAAAATTCAACCGTGATCTGCATATATTGTCCTAATCAACAATTGTCGATGACGCTACAGAGGAAAAGTCTAAGGAATGTGACAGAAGCCTTCCAAACCAATTTCAATCCCGGTCAATCAGGTCACTGCGTATTTTGAGACAGGCACCATTCCTCGATTAATCGGTTCTCGAATTAACTTAACCAAGTTACACAAATTAATATACGTTATTAAAAGATCACTCAAAGATCGAAATCAAGAAAAAAAACATGCTCGAACTACATAGAACAAATGCTGCAGATCAGTTATCTAAAAATTCAATCGTGATCTGCATATATTGTCCTAATCAACAATTGTCTGCTTGCAAATTTTGAAAATTATGCTACAGAGGAAAAGACTTGGATCAAACGAAGAAGTAATTACTAAAATTGGAGTGTATTTTAAGGAAAGAACTTCTAAGCGTTGCATTGTCCTTCAGAAGGAAATTCTTTCTCAATGCTGCTACTTATTAACCAGCCAAGTGTAGTCCGTATGGCTTAAGTTTGAAAATTATAACAAACAGAATTATTCTTGCTTTATTCACATCCATATCTTATCTATCATGCTTCCTGTCGGCCGGTCTAATATTTATAAGGAATTTGTTCATATATTATAGAATTTGGAAACTTCTGATCAGTAATCACATAACGTATGAGCTGGTCATCGAAAAAGGGGGAAACTGTTTGTTAATTTTTTCTGCATTTCCGTACTTTGGTTAAAACCACAAAAGTATTATATCTACGTATGTCTAATAACGAAAATTACCAAATTTCAGTATTAAGCTAAAGGCTAGTATGTTTGTATCCATTATTTATGCCCGCTTTAGCTACCAGTATTTCACTACTTAACCACGTAGACGTCAAACAGAATATTTGCTCTTTTATTGGCTATACAGTAAGTTTGGCATTGCCAGGGCTTCTCATATTCCCTTAGCCACGCAATGAAGTGTTGTAAATAATGAAAATTGCAACTGCAACAACTATAGTTGTGACTGCTTACAACGCAATCATCAAGGCGCAACACTAAACCCAGAGTAACTGTGCCACATCAACCACCATCGTGCACTAAACAGCTCCTACCACCATCAACCACTATTATCATCATGAATGCTTCACTATTACTAAAGGCTGCAACATTTTTCCATTGTTGCAACAATACTCTACCGCAAGCAACAACATTAAATGTATACTATGCAACAACACCAACACTAAACAAAAAACAAGAAAAAAAAAAAATAGCAACGTTCGTAGTGATGGGGTGGAATTGCTGCAACATTGAATCATACCTTGGGCTGGGCAATGTGTCACAATGTTGGTGCAAAGCATTATAAACGGATTTACCGACCTTCTACTACGTAACAACCTACTAAACTCTATTTTTCTACTTATATTATATATGTATGTATGTATACTTATATATTATATACATAATCAAAATGCCGATGTGTACAACAACAATGTGTGAGAGATGACGACTGTGGCAGTGTTTGCGCCATTTTTATATTTACAAAATAAAGCTGGGGACTTTGGAAAGGTATTTAGACAAAATCGAATGAATAGTTTCCAATAGAATGAACAGACACCCCATCTTTTCACGGAAAATAGGAATTCATAAGAAATCCGATTTAATTATTTTTTTTATATATCAGGTTTCGGTTTATTTGAAAATTGGTGTTCTTGAAAAATTGGTTTTAATTTTCAATATTTTTTAGGATTCAGTTTAACCGACTTTTGCCAGAATATTTGGCAAACCTCATTTAAGAAGAAAAGGAATGCAAGTCAAATTATTAGAATATAAATAGAATTTTGAACTAAAAAATTCACCCGGAGTAACATTAAGAATATTTTTTCATTTGGCGGATTTTTGTCTTTTAAAATTTGAGTTGATAGAAATATTTTAACTGCAATTAACTTTATATTCTTCAATAAATATAAATTACCGGCAAAACTTGTGTCTTTACCAGAAAGAAAGAGGATCAAAAGATCCTTTCAATAGATAAATAGGATCCCTTAAAATACACAATGAAACGTATGTTTGGCTTACAGATACCACCAAAAACTCCATCAACGAACATAAGCGTCTAAAGTAAGCATCTCTTGGCCAAATGACACTTTAAATCGATTGATCTGGTTGTTAGATACGATAATTGCCGTAAATCTTTAAGAAACTTCTTAAAACTAGGCAAAGCCCGGTAGATCTATTTAGTGGTTTTAAAACCGCCGATCTGGCAAGATTTTCAGCTGTTAAATACATGTCATCGGAAGTGTTATCTATTTAGTGAAGCGCTTGCAATTTACGTGGTGGTTAAACGATCCATATAGTTTAACCACCAAAGAACGCGTAAAAATAGCCAAAACATACTACAAAAGTGGTGATTACAATGTGGGCTTTCAATCGAACAAAATTTTCTTCATGAGCTTCATCTCATTTCTCAGATGATTACGTTAACAAGCAAAATTGTCGCATATGGGGCTTGGAGAATCCAGAAGTGATTGTGGAGGAACCATTACATCCGGAAAAAGTGACTGTTTGGTGCGCATTATGGTCCGGAGTTGTCATTGGGCTGTATTTTTTTCGAAAATAACACAGGAGAAACTTTAGAAGGATCTACAGCTGCAAGAAACCAAGAGGCGGTCATTGTGTTTCGTACATAAAGGCAAGGTCCAAGCATTATAATAAAATAAAAGTTTCATCGAAATCACCGAAAATCAGCCGATATTTTTTGCCAAGACATAGCTTTGAATTGTAAATTGGCTGTATGCACTCACGTCATCTAGTACCTCCATCATAAATTTACCAATTTTCCGAAATGCAACTTTTTCTGTGACTTCTGTTTTATAGGCTGCAACGACAATAGATTTTTGTCTATTATTTCTATTTATACTCGTAGGTCTTGATGAAATCTGAAATCTGGGTCGATTAATAATGCCCTTTCTGGTACTTCCCATACAAATGTGTGATATAACCCATATATTCTTAGGTTCTTACCTTCTATACGGCTGCACGAATCTAAACTAATGTGGTAAACATTTACTGAGGCATTATTTGAGAATGAAAGTGGGCCGCTTTGTCACCACCCTCTCGGTGGCTTCCGTACAAGTTGATCGATTTTCCGATTTTCTATTTTTTCCCCTGTAACGCCTAAGAAGAAGACTGCGGCGATCTAATCTTTTGCCCATTATTTTGCTCTATAATTCTTGGTAAATTTCGAAACATTTCGATTAGATAACCACTTTCCTTCTAGTACCCATACCTATGATCGTTTCAACCATCATATTCATGGATTCCTATCTTCTATACAGTTACACTAATTTCAGTCAAATTTGGTACACAAGATCTGATAAGGTAGTGTCCGAGAATGAACAGCAATCGCATTGCCACACTTCTTGCAGTATTTCCTGTACAAAGTGATTAATTTTTCGAACATCAATTTTTTCCTGTACTTCCTACCGACCAAGCAAGCAAGCAAGCTCTATCTCCCATATCCCATACAAATAACCGATTTAAACCAAATACTTTAGCTTCATATGTTTCAAGCAGTTCCATTGAATTCAATCAAATTTAGCAAAGTCAATGAACTACTTAACTATCAACAGCACTAAAAGCAGTATTATCCATTAACTCAGTGCATTTTTCGTTAAGTATGCAGTAATTTACCATAACCTTTCTTGCATTCCACACAAAAGGATGTTGGGTGAAGTTAAATTACCTAATTGAAATTCCTGTATTGGCTTATATTGTGTATATATTGGCATCCTTGACAGAAAGCAAATATTGTATAGCATTTGTTTGAAGGGCTTCCCACAGCTAATTCAGCGATATGGGGCGTTCACTTTATAAGTTTTGTAGATCAAAGTATTTTCAGATTTATGTTAGCAATACCAATAATGATAATCAATAAGTGGTGAGAAGTGATTTACCAGCTTAATAACTTTTAAACTAACCGCTTTAAAAACTATTTTTTCAATATTACCTTAATAAGAATCAGCAGAACTAAAGTGGAAAGGTTTCACATGATATTCGTTTTAAAATTTTTCGGGGTTTAGTTTCTAAGAGATCGTAAATTGTTATTTTCAATGTTACTGCTATATATTCGACCTCATGAAATTTATTGTATTGAACTTACAAAAATTTAATATCCTTAAGTAAACCTTGTTAAGAGATATCACGATGGTGTTTCTTCTTCATGATAATGAATAAACTGTATTGATTTCAAATCCCATTAACAAATTGGCAACACTTACACGAGAAAAACGATCTTAAATACACAAGATTTAAAAGTATTTAGGACTGTACTAAAATTTCCGAATATCAGAGTAGATTTGACAATACATACGAGTATTACTATAGCTTTTAGTGTAGGAGGATAAAAAGAAAAGTAAAGCAAATTACGGCAGCTTCCCATATTACGTTATGTTCTACAAAGCATTTAGACTGACCAAATTTTAGGTGGGTAGGCGGGTGTTTCCTAGGATGCTTTGTACCACTTACCCCTAAAACGCAGGCCCCTAAAACCCAGACCAGAGGGTTCTTCTCTTCTGGTAGCACGGGCGACCAGGGGCCCAAGGAACATTGTTCCTTCTTGGTCAATGGTGTTGGACCCCTAGTGGGAGCATCGTGCTGGCTGTGGTTGCCCGAACAGGTGTTTTCAGTGCTTTTGCGTTGCTCAAGCGTTGGTGTAGGAAGGTATTAGCTTGGAAAACACTGTTCATATCTATCTCTAGTTTTCCTAGATACCTCAACTCCTACCCGGGAGGTAGTTCACTTCATACCAAGTGACTACAAAGGTACTTTGGCTGAGTGCGAGAGTGGGACCTGAGGAAGCTTTTCCAAGGGACCTACTTCCAATCTCTGGTAGTCTAACTAATCCTTCGGGATTAGTGTGAGTACACCAAAGGGGTGCCGGCCGTCGCCTGAACAAAGAAAGAACACATAACCAAGAAAGAAAAGCATATAATTAGAAACGGCACCTGTGTGGTGGCACACCATGGGTAAAGTTTTCACAGCAAGACTCATGTAAAACCTTCACATCAGTTGACCAAATTTTAGGCCTAAGGAGCATATATTATTTCTAAACTATAGACGAAAAAGTGATTTTAGTAAATTTTACACCATTTTGTATGGATTGTACCAGATTGAGAATTTGAGTAGACATAAAAGGCATCTGAAGGAATGCGTTTAATTATCCAACTATCGCTATTTGTTTCAAGTGATACAAGTTATTGGGACTGATCGAATTGCGTAAATTCTGGACGGAAATAAGATGTTTGACAAAGTCTCCATTTTGCATAGGATGTTCCAGAAGAGACACGGCATACTCATCCACCTACAATCCTACATTGAAGTGCAGGGAAAAGTAAAAGTGCTCAAAGATTTAGTGGATTTGTGAAGATACATCGAAAGTTATGATAAAAATAATATTGAAATTATTTGTATGATAGGTAAATGAAGGAGTATAGGAAAACTATCCTCATGTTATTGATTATGTTGAGCAAAGGTGCTTTTCATGCTTTATGCGAAGCTGCAAAACGACCATATCTAGCTCGTCGAGTTACAGTTTCAAGCGGGGTTGTTGGAAACTAATAGCAGTGCATATTTTCATAGTGGATCGTGCTGACAGGTCTAAAGCTATGATAAAAAAAATAGTAGGATGGCGGGAACCAAAAGAAGTGGCTACTATTGCTCAACTGTAACAAGTTATGTTAAGAAGTTGAAAACTGTACAACTTCCCATATAAATGCATATAATTTTAGTTTACCAATTACTAATTCATAGCATAAAAGTGATTTTCAATGTGATTTATTTTGCTAAGAGTTATCAGAGAGTTTTAGCGATTTTGCCAAGGCTCTATCTGCAAAAATGTTACTATTGATATCTGTATAGATTTTCTGCGATTTACAAGCTTTTCAGCCATCCAAATAGTCTGGCAGACAGGAGGACATTGCTTAATCGCTTTAAAATATACTGAAACGAATTTTGCCTTAAGATACCTCTGGGTATTAAATGCATTACACATTGTACACTGTTCTACATTGTTTTTATATTGTACTTATATACAATTTTGCACCGGTACCGGAGTTAGAACATGCGACTAACATACGTATGAGCGCCGGTCACTTCGATATGTCTGATAAACACTTCGATTAGTCGAATAATAGACAAGTCTATACCATTTTAGTGAGTCTAACAACTGAATATGAGTAGCTCTGTCATATTTTATTCATTGGATGCATTATTGTATTTTATGCAGTGTTGCTATATTTAAGTTCCTTTTGCAACATCTAAAAATTACTTTAAATCGAAAAGTATAATTCGACCTTTAAAATATATACGAGTGTTCAGATATGATAAAACGTTTCTTAAAATTTATGTATAATAGTTTTTCCAGTATGTTGGTCTAAGATTTTAATTTTTTTCCATTCATTTTCTTTATTGAATCTTTCTTATAAAATTTACAATAAGTATTCAAATCTTAATCCTATCTTAAACTAAAGTATCCTGCCATTGCCGGATCTTATTTTTGGTGAGCCGAACTTTGTATCACCGGACCAAGTCTTGCGTGTCCTTTCTTCTTAGCTGTATATAACCGGGAAAATGTTGAAGGTTTTGTGCGAGTGGGTTTGAGTAGGAGGACAACTTCGATACATATGACCTGCTTAATTTTCTTATTTCCTCGGAAATATAAGGAATGTTTAAATCCTTGTGTATGTTATCATTCCTAATATACCATGAGGCGCCACAAATTTGGCGCAGTATTCTTGATTGCATTCTCTGTAGCATATTTATGTTAGAAGCCTATGCCGTTCCCCACAATTGGATGCCGTATGTTCATATTGGCTTCAATATGGTTTTGTAGATGGTGATTTTATTTTCCAAACAGAGAGTAGACTGGAGATTTTAATTAAAAGAGCTAAATAAACTTGTTATTATTTAAATTAAAAATGAATTTATTTAGCTCTTTCAGTTAAAATCTCCCTAAAAAAGTCGAAGGATTCTTCAAAAATCACATTTTTGTGTCCATAATTAAATACTTATATGACTGATTAATCAAAATTTGGCCAATTGTTAGTCAAAATAATTTGCTGTAGGCTTGCAGAAAGCTTTTGTTATAAAAATTTACTTTATAAACTTGAACTGCTCCCACTAAACTTTGTTCATCGTTGTTTTTTCTTATATTTTCACCCTATATTTTGTTATTATTATGGACGAGCTCATTACATCATTTCTGGTACCTCTCATTCAAAATCGCTGGTTTGACAAAAATCACATGTTGGTTCACAATTTAGAATCGATATTCCTGATCCATTAGAAATATTAGTCTTAATAAGTTGCATCACATAACACAACTAATGGTAGTGGAACTCATTCCTTGGGAATGTCTCATACAAATAACCCGAAATTCAAAAATGTTGTTGTAGACAGGAACTTTGAAATGAGAACCCAGAATACATTCATGACATGCCCGTTGTAATTTATCTTCTACACTCTTGTTTGGAACTCCAACTGTATAAGCTAATCACGTCCATTGTGGTATATCCCATTTAAAATGGCGAATTTTGCCAAACTTCCTTCTTCTTCTTTTCGACCTTCTCTTCTTCTTCGATGTTAACCTAACTTGTGTTTGGAGTAACTTTTCTTACTTTATATCGTTGTTGAAACTGCGATAATATTATATTGAATAATTCTTATAATTGTCTATATGTACATCTTTAAAAATAAACCTGTTAGTTTTTGCTTAAATGGCATTCGTTGAAAGTTTTTATAAGCCAATTAATCTCATTGAGATTTCTATTAGTTCTTCACGAACTAGTTTTCTTTTCGGATTTCAGCACACCGAAATCCCTGATTGATTGCCTGTATATATAATTCAAATGTTCCACTGTTATTACAATTATTACATATGGTAACCCTTTTCCTTATGTACATCTATATAAGCAAAACTAGTTTAGTATTTGCCGCTAGTTTCTCTTGGAAATTTCGTTTCTTTTCCACATGCATGTACAGACGAACTACTTTTCTCTGTAAATACACGGATGTGCAAAAAAAAAAAAAATACACACACACAGACACACATATATCTATAGTCCTGTATGAAGGAAATTCGCCACATACTACTTGTAGAGGGCGTTTAAGTATTTCGTGAATACTGTGCATTACTACTGTCTGTGTTGGTATACGAGTGACGATTACATTGTGACGAACACAAGAACAGCTACGCTCATGCCAATGCCATACGGGCAGGCATCATCGTATACGATGTAAAATGTGTACATACACACAGTAAAAACCGGAAGCTGACGAAATATTCAAAAAGCCGATGCTTCAAGTGCGCTTGCTGCAACAACAAATATAACGTTGCTTTTCTGGTGCAACTGGGCAGAATCTTCGTCTCATGAGTATGGAAACGGGAGCATATAAAGGATAAAAACAACAGTAAAAACAAAAAGTTGCATTCGTTCGTTTACCCAACCCTTTCATTCGTTCATTCACTAGTTTCTCACTGAATCTAAATTTCTAGCGCGCATTATTGACTAAAATACTAATAGAAAACCAACGACGATGTGGTAGTTCTGTATTTCAAAATTGGCGCAAGTGTCTGCGCGTGTGAGTGTAGATGTCTGTCGTTGTAGTGTTAGTGTAGGTGGGAGGTTATGTGTATATTTGGTATTCTGATGAAGAAATATTTTTTTAATTTAAAAATATTTGTGTAATTTTTCGTTATTGTTTTTATTTTAAAAGAAATGCCAATAAAATTCTATAAGTTCTAAGTCTAAGCTTTAGTGGCATTTGAAATTTTTGTTCCTGTGAGATAAGTTGATCGCATTGTTTTATATTTCTCTTCATTCGCATAGTTTATTATATAGTTAGAAATATAATGTCCATCAACATTTAGTTCAATTCAAAGACCACAGGAGTTGAAAAGTTTTCCGCAAACAAACTTTTAAGCAGGAATTTTAATTTTGTACAAATCTAGAGATAGTTTATGAAATCTATGGATTATTTCAGGGACCATTAGAAATCTAAAATATTTGATTTTTATTCAAATATCAAAATTTGGTTTTGGGTTTTTTGGAAATATAATCACTAATTACATTACTTTGATAGTGATTTTTTGAGGATTACACAGGATTAAATGTAGCGCTTTGAATGAGATGAGACAAACCTTAGGTATATTTAGACGAAATTAACTTTAGGAGTCTTTAGGTCTCATCAATGAAAAACATATACCCAATAACGAAATAATACCGATTCAAACGAAATTGTGCCTGATGACAATAATTTCTCAAGTCGTGATTTGATATTTCAAATGGATAAAATTGTTACGCCACTTTTGGTATATTCCTCAAAATATTAAAGCTTTAGAAAAATCAATTGTGCAAGATTAATTTGAATTTGATGTACTAAATATACGTACAAATTTAAAGATATAACATTTTGTATCGATTATTATACATTTTGATACTAATTTGGTCTACCCCTTCTTGAACGTTTCATGTAAATAACTTTGTACCCTAAAATATTATGATTATAATAGCTTTTGAAATGTATATGCAATTTCACTAAAGCTTTGCCCATGTAGTCCTTCCCTAGACCTTAGCTCAGGTCTGAAACTGGACAAGTTGACAGCGCCATTTTTGGCATCTTTAGACCAAAATTAGGATTCGTTAAGATTTGCTTTTCCGTCTTTACTATGCAAACGTTATAGCCAATACTTAGTGTAACCTAATTGAACCGATGTCACGGTAATAGTTTGCCCCACTCCTCCATGCACCACCCATCTAAATGTCCTTAAGGCATTATTCCAATAGTTGTTTTAATAATAACTATTGGAATAATTACATTATATTAAGTTTTATTCATTAAAAATGATAACAAAACTGCAGCTTGAATGACGTTCTGGCTCATAATTTAAAATTAGGTTCATTTACAATTTGGCCAAGCATCGAATTTTATATCAGTTAACAAAACTAATTACTTAAATCCATAAATTTATGTCTTACACGATGTCCATTTGAATCTGCTGAACCATTTAATATTATAATTTTTTCATTTGCTTTAATTTGGGACTGCAAATATGCGAGCTACTCCTGCTCTTTCTGGTGCCTTCCAGAAGAAATGACAAATTTGCACTACGTCCATTAACATTTTTTTCATACCTACTAAGTATTTAAACACGGGATTATTGTTTGTAAACTATTTCACTCTATCTAGAACTGGCTGAATATAAAACACTTCGGATGTCTGTGCGAATAATTTACAAACCAAACCTAAAGAATTTCGGTAGTAGTTAAGATTTCATTTTTTGTTTGTGCCATATTATCCTGTTAATTCTAACATATAGCGGCCAAATATTCAAATCTAACTATCAAAATTTGTTGAATAGTGTATATAAGATTCCGTAGAAGCGGAAGTTCTTAAAATCCACAATACGTCTTTGTGACTATGTATGAACCTATGAATTTACACTCGCAACATTTGGAATATTTCTTCAACAACTTTTGTTTGAGACATCACATTTCACCAATTTTATATTATTATCATTTGAATATAATAATATAAAATATTTGAAATACAGCATAATCGTCTATGGGAAAACGATAAGTTATATACTATTAATTGCTGATTTATCGAACTCTCTACACGTTTGTAATTATGACTATGATCCAGTTGGTGAGTGAAAGAAGATAAATAAACGATGGAATCAAAACAATTTGCCACAGGGAATGAATTTGCCACAGAAATGAAGAGAATGAAACGTAAAACATGATTGCCTAAAATTTATTAAAATTTTACCATTTTTTGCTAAACTCCCCAAACTGCCCCAAAGCTATTTTTATGCAGTTTTTTTGCACCCCAACTGTTTCTTCAAACAACGACTGATGTCTTGCAGCCAAAAAATTGTTTCTAAACAAATAATAATCCTAATAATTACTTCGAAAATAGTTTTGCATACAGAGTCCAAGGTGGAAATAGTTGTTCTCGAGATAAATTACAATTTATGAATTAGTTACAATTTAGCGTTGTAAAAGGTAGATTTTTTAGAGATATTTTGATGAAGAGAAAAAAAGCAATTGAAAAAACATCCTAATTTGTTATCTCTCTATTTTTCCCCCAATATACAGAGCACATGACCAATAAAGATAATCTTACAATAGCAGTCAAAAGATAGTAAAGATATAAATAAAATTTGTTGAGAAATCGTTACACTTTCGAGAGTTAAGATTCCTAAATATGGGCATTTAACGCTATTAGCTGATCGACATATGTTATTGATATCTTTATGTAACAAACACATTAATTGGCCACAATTTTGATTCCAGTAAACAATTTAAGTTCAACATATTACAGTAAAATACATTATAAAAAAAAATAATAAATGTAATAGCCACCAGATGGCTATCACAACAGCAATCCATAATATCAGCTAAATCAATTTCACAATTTTGGAATTTGTATAATAATTATATTTTATCTAGAAAGAAAGAAGACATTTCTGTACTTCAGAAGCTATAAGAAAGCAACATCACATACAATACTCAACACTTTTCTCGTAAACGGATTTAGCATGGGCATTTAAAGGGAATTATTACTATTAGTAAGGAGGAGTGACTTATAGGTTATACGTGCAGATACATGCTTAGGTTTGGATGCCATCGAGACGTAGCTTACTAGTTTCGCACTCAACTATAACCGTTGTGAGTATACAAAGCTTGTATACTGTATGACAATTATCTTCGTTGGTTTTAAATAAGTTCTAATTGTAAACGTTAAAATTATTTCAAATACTATATAAAAAAAGCAAACTGCAGCAAAAACTAAATATGGTACAATAATGACTCAGCCTATCTCAAACTCTCACAGATTATAATATTACATTACATATATTATTATGTATTATGTCATTATATTAGTTCGGTGCAAATGTATCAAATTTTTAAGTTCTTGTCCATATCCTAAATTTCAGTCAGCAAAATTTAGTGTCCACTTCGAAATATAGTTTCGCTCGGAAAAAAATAAAAAAACGGAAAGGAACAAAACATATTAATCGGCCAACGGTGACCAAATATAACGTCATACTACATTTAAAATGCCTTTTAATGAAAAGCAATCCTCCTTCACCCGAAGGAACGACCTTCGCGGCGAGACTCACGTTAAACCCCCGTGGATTCTGTATATAATTCGATATGGCAAATACATATGTAACACGCTAAAGGGACCGTTTAAGGTACCAAATATCTTGCGATCAATTGCGTTGTAAGACTTTTTGTCTTTCTGTCTATTTGGACGCGATAACTGCCCTGAATCATAGTGAAACTAGTCTAAATATGGTGTAGCCTTATATCTTTCCTGATCATTGCCGGAGATTGTAAACGGGCTACATAGACCCACACCACCTTCTACCTCCCAAATGAATTGAATAAAAAACAATAAGTTCTCTCAACCACTCGTCCCTAGGCTGCAGATTCTCTACTTTTTTCACTGCTTTTTAAAATCGAAAAAAATCGATCATTAGCCAAACCCCTTGTGGAACTTCCAACACCAAAGACATGTTAAACCTATACATCTTCAATGTAGTTGAACCAAATTTAGATAAATTTGTTATACATTGAGCTTTTGCCAAAGCGAGGTGTCACAACAAACAAACGAAGAAACAAACATTGTCACACCCTTCTTTTATTTCCCATAAAGAATTAACCGATTTTCCGAAATTCCGTAGTAGTACAGATCTTTTTACATTACGTTGCTTTAGAATTTTACATAGAATTGAAGAAAAATTTACCTAGAAGCTATGTCCTCTCTGGTGATACCCATATAAACTGTTGATTTATTTTTTAGTTGCACTGAATTTAGCCAAATTTGCCACAAATTATCCGTTTGGTAATTTAAATTCTGAGAACGACAGAAGCAACTTATCGGCTATATTCCGTTATAGAGTGGACGCGAATTACTTTATTCAACCCATACATTCTTAAGACGGTATCTTTAATTCGATTTCACTATTTATAGTATAACTTAGCACGCAATACTCGTACATTACCACATCCCTTGGGGTACCACATATACAAATTGTCCGACTAAGCAAAAACTAATGATCCCTCTGTAATTTCTAAGCAGAGGAATTCAGAAAATAATACTTTTTCTTCTTTAATCGAGCTCTAATTCACGGACTAACCGTGCCGCGGTGGTTGGCACACGCGACTATGGTTCGCATGATTGTGGGTTCAATACCACCTATGGCCATTTACCATTATTTGAGCGACGATCACCTCGATGTGGCTGACGAACAGTTCGAGTAGTAGAGTGGTCAAAAAGTTAAGTCATCGTTAAATTGAATAAAAAAAATTTTCAGAAAATTTTGGGTAAAATGCACAACATTATGGATCATACTTATATGATCTTAATATAATATGTATGACAACACTTAGCTTCCGTGACAATATAATAGCTAAAAGAAATTAGTAAGTTTTCGCATAGATTGGTAAAGCAGTGTTGTATCTCTTTTGTTAATATTAATTTCTACAGATTTGTATACGAGAGTTAGTGAGTATACGAGAACTTCTGTTAGGGGGTTTGATAATGTTGCAGCAAATAAGACACCTTTTTGCGAATACCGAAATGATGTTCTGTCCAGTCCAAATATACTCGTAATCTTGGATAAGAGTATAAAACAAAATTTTATCAGATTAACGATCCATTAAAAACTGATAATCTTAGCTCAGGACTGGACAGTAAGTAAGAAATAAATTTGATGTCGGTCTGGGTCATTTGAGAAAACAAAACAATTTTATATACAGTTTTTTTTCTGCATAAATCCTCGTCTGCTTCATGAACTCAGCACAAAAATTTCAGTTACTAATGGTAGTTTTTCTTTACTTCTTTCTTTCTAGGTAAGAGGAAAATTTGCCACATGGAATTATGACAAACTACGTCAACATTTTTTTGGAAAGTTTTTTAAATGTTTGTGAAATATTGGTAAATTTATAAGTATACACTATATATTTAACTGACATATCAAGCCATTTATTGTTCTTTTTTTCGCCAATATAAATTTGCTTATAAACAGACGATATTAATTGCTTTAAATTTTCATATATCCCCGTTTTAAATTTGCTTTCAAGAAATTTCGAAATGAAATATCATTCTCTAAGATCAGTCTATGCAAAAACAAAGAGAAATAAATCACTTTTTTCTGGAGTATCTACAAAAGAAACTACTACAAAATTGACATTCAACGGCCTCTTGTTTCTATATCAAATATCAACGCAATTCCAGTCAGCTTTATTTTCTAATTACGAAGACAATTTCTTGGATTCCCATGAAAACATTAAGAAGCAAATTGGGATTCGCCATACCGAGTGTCAGGTCTCATTTTTAGTAAAATAATATGCCTGTAGCTTTGACATTTGTGGTCTAAACATAATATAAAATAATTGTGTTTAGAAGCCAAATACAAAATGCTTTCATATTTAAATAGGAAATTTTCATCAAAATGATGAATAGAAAGTAAACGTTATATGTTGCGATGAGGGTGAGGGAAAAACCCACTACTAAATCATTTAACAGTGAATTGTTAGCCCAAAACAACATTCCAGCGTTCGTTCGGTCGTCTATCATATCCTTACATATACAATCCTATGTCAATACGATGAAAGCCTCTAAATAAAATAACAACACAAGTCCACGTTCCCATCTGCGCAAACAAACGTAGAACAGAATAAGAAAAAGTGAAGTAGAGTGAAGGAAAAAATGTGAAATATTTATTATATGAGCACATCAAATAAATCAATTCACCAAAAATATCCACTCACAACAAGCAAGGAGCAACAGACAATGTGCCGTACCGTATGCACACACACACTCACATATATATATATATAAACATTCATATAGGATTTTGTGTGAATGTATTGTTGTACGGATATACTGATTACAACAAAACAGTGAATGAAAGCCAGTGAGAGCAAAGAAATCCCTTTAAACACAATCAAATATCCTTACAGGTTTTGATTTCTCTACCATTCCTTTAGTGTTTGGTGAGTATCGGCTCTGTCCGTCTGTCTATTATGTTCTGACACAAAAATCCTGTTTGAGTTTCTTGTCATCGCCACAAGTTGCTCTAAGTTTTGTCTTTTTTTTCCTTTCTTCCTTTTTTTTTTTTTTGGGGGCGCCTCAGCATTTGATGTGGGTGGCCATGTCGTGGGTCTTTTTAGCAAGGATATTTGTTATCTTCATAGATATGCATGTCTGTATATTTTTCGATATTGTTTTGGTTTGGGTATTTCTTCAGCGGGACTGTTTGTCTTTTAAATTGATGTAAAGTTGTTGTTTGTTGTCATATGTTTCATTGTCTTTGTTATTGAATTTATTTAACTTTCTGTTGCTTTTGTTTTCATTGACAATTTGCTTCTTTTTTTTTCATAGTCCAAATGACAAAGAAAAAGTTGAGTCTGGAAGGAATGTTTGTTTTGAGTTTAAGTTATATTTGAAAGACAATAATAGATCACGGAGAGAGTTGGGAAACTTTATCGATGTATGAATATTATTATTTAAGTCATTCAAGTTTCGATTTAACAAAGAAGAGGGAATGGGATGCGAATTGAAATGATGATGCTAGAATGTAAATAAACTGATGTCTCGAGTTTGGTGGACATCAAAACTTTAGCTACCTAAAATTGGTCAATTGAAATTGTAAAATGTACAAAATGTACAAAACATTAAATAATTAGTTGTGTGTTCCTGTTGTGCAAAATACCTTTTTTTTTAATTATTTATTTTTTTTTTTTTTTTGTTCGAATGGAATTTAAGTGTCCCATTAAATAGATTTTATATTGATTGTAATTAGAGCTAAAATTTATCGGAATTTGTGTAATGTTATGTGTTGGAAATTGTAGATTTTACAAGAATCTACCGAATTTGTTCCATCAAGTGGACAATAGGTATTTGTTAGGGTGGGTTGAAGCAAAACGTACGCCAGTCACCCAATAATGTTTGAAATTAATCAAAGAAATCGTGAATTCGGGAAAAGTTTAACATTTTTTTACCACATCCCTTCAAAATACAGTTCTTTTTGGCTTCTTCAATATTGCGTCGCTATTTGAATTCCATCAATATTTCAGTATCGTTTCGCTTATAGTTATTCATGATTCGACAACAGCTAAATTCCATTATTTAGTCAATTTTGACTCGGACAACAATTTCTATTAGTGACCTTAGTATCTCAATTTCTGACAATTTGTTTCTGCTGATACAAAGATCTTAAAATTGTATCAAACTTTTGGGTTGGAAGTATTTATTTTGTTTTTTTTCCATAAACAAAAAGGATTTACTCGTAAATGTTTACAATATCAAATTATACTGCTTTGTTAACTTAACTGGTTACAACTTTGTTGTAATCTCTTATAATCGCTTGTTTTTCGGTGAAATTTACTATACCGTACCTTAGTTATGATCGCTTGTCTTGCAAGTTCTCTGTTCTAGCTTAGTTTTCAGAACTGCTTCAATTCAATTTTCTTCCTGAAATATGATAAGGATATTTATAATTCAATCCACGTGACTGAAATTTGAAATCTCGCACTGGTTCTTCATGCATTCTGTTATATTATATCGTCCCATACAAATAGTCGATTTATCTTTGGTTTTATATCTTTCAAGCAGTTGCACTAAATTTAGCCAAATTTAGCAAACATCAATCAACAATGAAAATAAGTTATACCTCGCCTATTCGTTTAAAATAATTTTCCAATCTAATTTTGTCTAAAGCATTTGATTGTAAAGTTTTGTAAAAAGTGAAAAAATTAAACCGATAACTGCACCATTTTTTGTGCTTCTAGTACGAATTGCCTAATTTAACACGCTCCTGGATTCCAGTCTTCTTTTCAATGTAATATAGGGTGATTTTTTAAGATTTAAGTTTTTCACGTTGGCAACACTGGTTAGTAATGACGTCCAAACGTCATTTGTCAAAGTGAAAAGTGCACAGTATACTCTGCCATTTCATCATGGAAAGACTAACTAATCAACGAGCACCTGTTGCAAAATGGTTAAAACTTATTATCAAAATTTGTGCTCTGTGATAAATGTGCATCGTTTGATATGACCATTTTATGATCTCCAAATTTCGTTGAGGGATGAATTTGGTAAGCAGCTTATCCCTCGATTTGGCCCTGTGAGTTCGCCCCCAAGATCTTGCGATTTAACGCCTCTTGATTATATCTTGTGGGGTTATGTCAGGTTGTTAGTCTGTGTGGACAAGCCGAACACTATTGAAGCCTTACAGGATAACATAACACCCGTTTTTGTGGAATACGGGTCGAAATGCTCGAAAAAGTGACGAAAAATTGGACCTTCCGAATGGAAATTTTGAGACAAACCGGCGGACAACATTTACATGAAATTATCTTTAAAAATTAAATTGCAAAGACCAATTTATCGGTTCCAATAAAAATTTGAATGTATGATGCAAATTTGGGTGTTTTATTCGATTTTTAAAAAAATTACGATTAAAAAATCAACCTTTACAACATGCAGTAATGCTCATTAATCCGGAACCTTTGTGCACAAGAAACAGTTTACCTGGCACCTGTTGTCACTCCTTCAAATGGAACTTTTCGGTAATTTTTCAACAACCATTAATAGATCGATAATGTGAATGTCGTACAGTGATAAGAGAAACAACCATCCCAACTCATATAATTTTTAAGAAAGCATCGAATTGTGATCGTGATTGTCGAAAAACATTCAAAGATGCAAATTTTCAAATTCGATGTTGTACGTAGGTGGTGCTAAATTGATAGAGATGATTAATGTGAAGGCAAGCAGATTAGCGGGGAAACCTTTAATCAATTTGATACCTCTCTTGTTATACATAGTTGTGGAATAAAAATGTTGGACTGTATTGTGATTTATCTAATAGCGATGATCTTTAGGAGGATCAATTTCACAATTGGTTTCTACCAGAGAACTGAAAATTGGAGCTTTCTAATTTGGATCTTTCACAGTCATGTAAAATTATATGCAATCAAATTGATCGTTAAGAAATTACAAGAAATTACAGGCAACGAGTTGTGCTCATCAGCTGAGATCTGATTTGTTAGTGATTTTTCCAATTACATAACTTCCGACAGCAGTTAATTTCATATGTTACAATTCAGATTTCGGGTTAATTTAGTACAAATATTCTGACTCAATGGAGTTAAGTAACCACTTCATGGGCAAAAATTTGAGTTCATTTACAATAATATCGATACCAAAGTACATTTTAATGTACAAAAAAGGTTAATTTTAATATAAATTAAATAGTGAATTCAAATATATGCAATCTCAAAATTATGGCTAAAATAATGAAGGTTAGACAGATATATCATACATATGAAAACTTGGCATTTTCGGGATGTCCAATTACCTAATGAAGGGTAGAAACGTCCTACATTTGTGAGAAACTGCACTATCTTCGGACACAATTCTTTAAATTTTCTTTCAAATACTGGCTTTTTGCAACAAAAATCAACCAAATTTCGCTGCAAATGAGAAACTGGGTGCAACGCAATTCATGATGGAGGCCTTATAAACTTTGGCATGGCCGAAATTTTTGTCTGCTATCCAATTTTGCTCTTAACCATTTTTACATTTCTCAATAAAAAGTTGATATATATTATTTTATTACTGCATTTAGAAACATCCAATCGTATTCTACGAAAATGTGTACATTGCTGTGCAAAATAATAATACGTCTTTATGAAATAGAAGAAAAACCGAATAGATTAGCAGTTTTGTATGCGTAAAAAGTTCTTGAGATCATCAAATAAACCTAATGAGAAAAAGTTGTTTTGAAAGTTTTTTTTTTTTTTGTCCTCAAGATGAATGCATAGATGAACGATATGATGCGGAAAAGTTTGATATCATTTTCATTCATTTTTGTTAAAACTTGAGATAATCCTGATTGAATATAAGCCCTCGATATGATTTATTGCTTTGGTAGTTAAGCATATGTTATAAGTTTAATTTGATACTTTGTAGCTACACACATGACAACTAAAGCTGAAGGTGACCAAAGTAAGGAATTTTTATTGTACCGCCATTCTCCAGACTTGTTTATGAAGTTCCCCTTGATTGAATTCGTCAGTTCAGCTAAATCTATTGAGGTATTAAAAAGAGTCTATATAAATGGAAATGTGTCACAAGATGAACCAATTTATGGGCAATTAAAATACTATTAAATCAAACGAAATGTACTGAAATTATTTTTCATTACAGTCACTTGAGTCGATGATATTAGATCCAATGTAATTTTTGGTTATTTCATAATCATTATTAATAAATTAGTAAAAAAAATCTATACCATCAGTATGGCTTTCTGACCATATATCATTGTTTTGGTATGTAGATTGTTGATGTGGTAGGAGATTTACATGTTGGCACCAAAAATATAAAGTATTCTTGTATGACTTCTTACCCATCATAACTGATTCCTTTATCATTACGTTCCATGTCTTGTTAATTAAAATAACATCGATGCGATGGATTGCATGGTAATGATATCATTAACATTTTTACTGTCTAAAATATCTGTAATGAAATTCCTAAAGCTGTGAAATGTCCACAGGTGTGATGTCAAATAAGTTCATGTTGTGAACCTTTGTTGCAATTGTGTTCTATTGCACACAAGGAGATTTATGAGGGAACATAATTAATACCAATAGCTGACATTTACAGAAATTTCATTTGTTTTAGTTTTGTACACATTTAATGGAATTTATCTAATTGTCTCATCATATGATATGACAATTTCTTTCCAACATTAAATTTGAAATTGAATTTGAATTATGAGTTTGCAATATAGAGAGGAGTCTAAAAATAGAATGCATGCAAACTCACAGAATGTGATAAGCTCTCCCATATTTCATTCACGGAATGCAAGGAAATTGTTTTAATACAAAAAATTTCACTGTTGAAATTTTCGATGTTCACTATTTTATAAGACAATTTATCCCTCGAGAACTCTGAATTGAAAAAAAGGAACATGGAAATTCTACAGGTCATGGTTAACAATTTGAGCATATATTGGCAGATAAATTTGTGTGTCCACCTTATTTTCAATGGAATGACAATTTAATTATTTTCATTATCATTAGCCATTATATAATTGCCAACATTTATATGTGTGTGTTTATGTTCATATAAAATCATGTGTGCGCCATTTGCTTAATCATTTGTGGGCGGGTTGTGCACATTTACAGTTTTGAAACACGTACGGGCCATAATTTTTGGTAATTACTCTCAAAACAGTAATTTCATTTAAATGAAATATCTCCGGCACTCACAAAAGCCATCTATCCATCCACTCCCCTCCGATGGTACATGAGTATCCCACCGAATATCCAATGCGTACCATCTCCGAATACTACACTCTTATTATCAATCTGTCTGTCTGTCTATCTGTATGATGATGTACTCGTATATACAACTCATGAAGTGGTCTTGATGAAACACAAACATATAAATACATATGTATGCTCGCATGTATGTATATGTATGAGCAAATATTATGAAGTAGTAAAAGAAATTTTCAGGTTGCCATGGATATTTAATTATTCATACTTTATAGCGAAATGCATCACTTGCAGTAACAACAATTATTGTACAACTAAGTATCAACAACGTCAGCATCAAAATCAATATTAAAATCATATAAATATGTGAACAATTTACATTTTAAGAGAACTCACCTTCCAGAAATAGTGTATTTTAAGAAAAGGGTATGTTAGGAAAAGCATGTTTATTATTAGCTCACTAGTCTGGAATATAATTGATAATACCCACATCACAATAATTTCAATTAGGGGTTATTACTGGCTTGTAAACTTGCTAAAATCGCCATTCATTCATGCATTCGAAAGAGCAGCGATCATTTTTCAAACATTGGACTACAGCTGTGCCAAAAAAGCCGTAGTTCACAAAATTGAATCCTGAATCATTTAGAAGGATACTCATTGCTCATACAAAAGAACAGCAATAATTTTCAGACAGTGAACTAGGGCTTTGTGGACAACAAAGATGCTGGAATTCACAAAATGTAATGCTGAATCATGAGTTAAGACTTCTTTCTTTATGTCGACAAACTTTTGGAAGTCAAGTCTTTAATTTGCAATGCATAACTTTTTTTCATACAGCTAAACATGTAGTTTAAGATAATTTTGTAATCATTTTAATCGCGCATGTTGCAAAAAAATATATAATTTAAAGGATCTTTTTGATGATCTGTGGATAAAGTTAAATGCGTAAAAAGCTGTATTCAAAAAGTAAATTGAACTAAAGAAAATACTATAACGTTAGACTGACATTATTGCTAGTTTAATGCAAAAATTATTTTCAATGTTTAGGAGCAGATTTCGTAAAGAAAATAAATGTAGGATTTCACCTTTCTAATTTAAACTCGTCGCTTTAATATTAATTATAAAATTTGGGTTTTATTTAAAATAAAAATGAAATATGAGTGTATTATAATAATTTAGTTCTTAAAATAAACGTTTGTATTAAATTAAAAGTTTAGCGACTTTTGTCTGTCTATTCGCGTCTTCTGGGCACAACGGTTGAGCTACGTCTCCCTCTCTGCTTATATTGCGTCCTTCGTCTTCCCTGTGTTTCAATTCTTGTCGTCCCTGTAATCTCTTTTTCTCCGGTCGTCCCCAATTCCCACATAAATATTGCCGTCGAAGTTCCAAATTTGTAAATAAAGCCTTCACTTCCACCTCTAAATTCTTGAAATGAAGAAGGTTCTAGTTTTCCTCTGAGTTCAACATTATTTTATGTATATAATTAAACACGCAAACAATAGTGCAGCGATGATTAAAACACCCGACCATAGTGAATATGATCATGGGTTGTACTTCCGTTGCAAGCACCAGTATTTCTTTGAAGGACCCGTCACCTCGATGTGCTGTAGAGCATTTCGAGCAATCGGCAAATCCAGTAAACGTTTCTCAAACTGGCATTCTGTTTAACCATTAAACGCCAGATGCCTTTCAGTGAGTCTAATAATACTGCCGAGGAGATTAGCTTTTAACAAAATATAGATAATTTTATCAGGGGTTGAATCCTACGTCGTACAAGAGATTGCACCTTAAAACTAACGCCTCAAGAAAGTAGTTTTGACTTGTCCTCTTCTTTGTGTTACACCTTTTCTCAAATAATGTAAATCCTTGTGAATGGGGACAGTATTATTAAGGATTGTAGCAGTAAAACAAATACTTAATTAGCTTGGTTAAGGTTGTAATATGCCAAACTAATTTCACTATCAATACTTTCGACAGTAGTATGACTACTGATGTGAAGGTTTTACATGAGTCTCGCTGTGAAAGCCTTACCCATGGTGTGCCACCACACAGGTGCCGTTGTCTAATCATATGCTTTTCTTTCTTGGTTATGTGTTCTTTCTTTCTTCTAGCGACGGCAAGCGCCCCTTTGGGGTACTCACACTAATCCCGAAGGATTAGTTAGACTACCAGAGATTGGAAGTAGGTTCCTTGGAAAAGCTTCCTCAGGTCCCACTCCCTCACTCGGCCAAAGTACCTTTGTAATATCTAGGAAAACCTCGGATAGATATGAACAGTGTTTTCCAAGCTAATGCCTTCCTTCACCAACGTGTGAGCAACGCAAAAGCGCTGAAAACACTTGTTCGGGCAACCACACCCAGCACGATGCTCCCACCAGGGGTCCAACACCATTGACCAGGAAGGAACAATGTTCCTTGGGCCCCTGGTCACCCGTGCTACCAGAAGAGAACAACCCTCTGGTCTGGGTTTCGCAGACAAGCTACTCCAGTTTTGCTTTATCATACCTCGCATGGAACTGGTAATCCATAATACGCATAGATTTTCAATGTCCGAGGAGAGAATATCAACACAGCAAAGCAAAGTACACCATGCTCCTGTCATAGTTCATTAACCAGATCTCTCTGGTCATACAACTATATTTACCAAGAGGAATAACAACAGACAAAACAGGCTCAGACCGTTTAAGTATTATTTGTTCTCTAGGTGGTTGGCTACTACGGCAAGTGTGAATGTCGTGGACAGGCTGGTGAATGTAGCCATCGAGATGTACTTACAATTGTGGGGCAGGCTACTGAGACTGCTGCCCGTGAATAATTCTGACACATTATATATATAAATATACTTTCGACCTGCATGTTACCAATTGTATGTCAAAAGTACATGATATTTTTGTTATTCAACAAACCAAAAAAAAAAAAGCGTTAACCTGCTTTTGGAGAGGTATGCCGGTTTTTTTTTCAAATATAATTTTTTTGAATACCTGTTTCAATTTCATTTTTGAGCTTTGCTTAACTGGTTACTTGAAAAATTGCGTAGATATATTAGGACCCGCTGATACATCAAATCGATCAAATAGATTTCTAACTAAAACAAATCGATGCGAAGTGACGTCTAACATATACATGAAATATATGCAAATTAAAATATATGAATCTTCTGCCCTAGCTTAATATTTGCATAAATCAATTATAGTAACTGTTTTTGATGAATATCACAAAAATTAATTGTAACAGAATAATTGTAATTAATTGTAATGAATTTTATAACAAAAGTTAAAAATAATATTTAATATTGATTGCTATTTTTAAAATCAGAAGAAAAATACTGACTAATTATCGCTTTAAAAATCAACGATAAAAATCAAGATAAACTATTATTTTTACAATTCAAACTCAAAGGTTTCCCATTGGTTTCTGTTTCTCTGTTAACTAAATTCAATTAAAAAAGTATCAAATACTGGGTCATCCATTTTTTAGTTTTAAAAGTGAAGTTAAATAAAATAAAGCTATGATTTCGATGAAATTTTTATTTTATTATAATGCTTGGTTCTTGCCATTATTTACGAAATGTTGTACAATGTCATGTAAATGACTGACTGTGGATTGGTTGTAGCAGTGGATCCTTCTGAGGTAGTTTTCGACTACTTGTTCGCACAGTTTGTGCGGTATATCGGCGATAACTCGACGAAAGTTGATTTCTAAATGCCCCAACTTTTGGGAATTATTCGCTTAAACACAGTCTTTGACGTAGCCTCACAAAAAAGTCTTAACGGCGTCAAATCGCACGATCTTGGTGGCCAATTGACGTCGCCAAAACGAGAAATTACTCGTACACTTTACAGATAATTCCCATGCAATAAACCCAAAATCGGTCGTGTTGTGTAACTCGTGGCACTGTCTTGTTGAAACCACATATAATTCAGTTCATAATCTTCAAGTACATGCCAAAAAAAAAAGTCACTTATTGTACGGCCATAGCGTTCTGCAATGAAATTCTATTTATTCGCCACACTTTCACTAACAGAAGCAATATTTTTGGGAGTGCATATTTTTGGGAGTGATGCACAGGCCTGGCCACATCTGTAACTCATCCAGTCTCTTCAAATTTATTTGTGATCTTGCCAATTCTTTGCACAATCTATTATGCGACCACATTCACCCCGTAATGCACGAAAAGAGCCCACGTTTGAATCACCACTTTTGTAGTAAGTTTTAACTATTTTTACGCGTTCTTCGGTTGTTAAATAATCCATATTCGTAAATGGCAAACCTTTTGCTTCATAAATAACACTTCAGATGACAGGTATTTAACAGCCGACAGCCTTGCCAGACAGATGGTCTTAAAACCACTAAATGAATAACCCTGTATTAAATAATGTTAACATTTACGCTAAGAAAACCTCAAATCATGTTAAAGCTTGAGTTGTTCTTCATAAAATGATAACGAGAAAGATGTATAATTTTATTTATAAACAAAATTTTCCAAGAGGAAATAATAATACTGAAAGCAGATATTGTAAGCTCTAATATTAAACAATACATAAATTTATTTTTTTGCTGTAACAGATTTTTTTATTTAGATTTTCTTCATTGAGAAAACAAACTGTTAACCTTGTATTTCATTTTTGATTTTTGGAAACAGAATATTGATTTTTCTTCCTTATTTTAAAAAGTAAAAATCATGAGTGATTGATGATCGATGATTGATTATAATTTCTATTCTTAGTTTTTGAAAATAAGAATAAAATTATTACTTGCAAATTTTATTATGAAGCTAAATAATAGTTGTTATCATTAACATAAAAACTATTAACATAGTAAAAATTATTTTTATTAACATATTAAAATAATTATTAAAAATGATTTATATAAATATTACTCATAATTATTTCCCAATTTTATGTCCTAGAAACTTATTGGAAACTGTGGAAATTTAATCTATTCAAAGAATGTTTCTACTCGATTTGTCTATTTTTTCATTTTAGCCTACACGAAATTGTTCGATTATGCTTGTAAAAATTATAGCATTTGACAGCTTTCTAAATTTTCCGCAAATTATACACAAAATAGTTTTGGAACATGTGGCAGAATATTAGATTCCGCAACTTTAAAATACATGCTCGTATACAGCAAAAATGCATACAATGAATTATACCGGCTATTAGCAGTAATATAACAAAAGCGTGAATTTATTCATTTACCATGGATGTGATTCGGAATTGAAATAACATAAATATGCGTTTTCCATGTTCCCAAGATTATGCAATCTACAAGATATTAATTAATAATCCACAGAAATAATAAAATTTGTTTTGGATCAGCATATGCCGTTTGTTGTTTCGTGCATTTATCTAGTATTCGATAAAAACATGTAGCGTAACAAAAGACTTAATTCAATATTGTATGAAAGTTTGTTGCATGTCCCAAATGTAACACGGTTTTCCGTGTTATTAATTATTATAATTTCCTTTTATAATTAAAAGCTTTTTGCAATAGTTCTATTGTGCTAGTATGTTTGTGAAGGAACAAACATAAACGTATAAATTCAACGTCATAGTCTTTAATTGAGTTTAAATACCAGGCGTAATTTGTTACTTTCTATGCCAATAAACATCAATGAAATTTATTTAAACATCGCTTGAGTTGTTGCTATTCTTGTCAACGTTGTTGTTGCGGCATTGTTTAAATTACATCGTAAGCTGTGAGGCATAGCAAGCGCAAGCCAGGCGGCCATAACATGGCCTGTGGGTTCGGTAGCGGCAACAGTACGAACGAAGTGGGGCATCTGTTCGAATGGAGACTGACTCCTTTGTGACAGTATCTTGTAATGCTTAACAGCATTACAACTTGACTTATGAGTGTTGCTACAACATAAAGTACAGATATTATTCCCTTAACTAAGATTTGAATTACACACTTCATACATACACCCACATACAGGACATATACCAATACTGTGTCAGAATAAGAAACACCCATCCTCACAGTGTCAGCTTTACATGTACACCCACATACATACACAAATGCCCACCCATAACAAACAATACTAGCATGTCTCTAATGCATTTGTATGAGCATGAGGGTGAAGTGAAACAAGAAAATATTTTATATAAATTCATAGAGGATTGCACAAGGATATGTTATTTGTCTTAATATTATTTGGGTTTGTGGAATAACGAGTACCCTGCTTTGCACAGTAAGGAGGAATGTGAAATTTCTTGATTTTTCGGGAGAATATATATTTTTTTTTGTGCAAGGACTAATTTTGTGATCCCATAGAATGGAAGAATTGTGAAGTTGCCTGGATTTGAGGCCATCTTCTTTACGAAATAATTATTTAAAAATCGTTCAAGTATAATATGTTGCATTTCTAGCAAATGCAAAACATATTAATTCTTTTGTCATTTGTTTTATACATATATGTATTACGGACTACATTTTGGCCACGTTTATATCCATGATTTACTTAACTTAAATGATTGGGCGGTTGGCATATATAAATATAACATATAGCATGAGCAATGTCTTATCCACAGAGCATACTTTACGAAAGTTCAGCATGTACTATGTATGGAAGATTACATCCAAATGTAGACTAGCGGCGATTGGACTAGTTTGAATTTGTCATCTCTAGATGTGTGCGTAAGCATACTTTTGGATATTTAGTTTCGTCTAATGTTACAAATGCATTTCATGCCTTGCAGAGGAAAATTTCGGTCTTCTTTGGCTGATTTCATTTCCTGTTTAGCAAGGTATTCTGCCTGGGAATCTCCAAAAGCAGACACTTGTAACTTTTCATTCACATTTTCTAGTTTCAGCTTTGATTTTCTTTTGCTAAATGTTTTTCGTATGAGATTTTGTGCTTATAATTTTGGCATTGAATTGCTTTTTTTTTGGGCATTCGAAAATGCTTCTACATTTCTACAAATAATTTTCACGCTCCTGTTATAATTTAGGGTTTCAGATTGTTTCTGGCCTTAAAATCAGTTTCAAACCAAATCGCTTTTCAACCGAACCAAACCATTTTTTCTGCCTGGCAACCAAAAATCGAATAAATCGTGTACAAATCCCAGTTTGGTTCACGGCAATCAAGATACTGACATTTGCTGTTGACCTCTTAAAAACTCTAATGCTGTTGAGATAAAGTTGGATTCAATGTTCGAGTTATCTTTATATATTAT
This sequence comes from Philornis downsi, assembly GCA_019455685.1. NCBI lineage: Eukaryota > Metazoa > Arthropoda > Insecta > Diptera > Muscidae > Philornis > Philornis downsi. The sequence continues at coordinate 4,465,523 of JAHXMU010000118.1, read as the reverse complement.
ATTTTAACATATTTTGAAAGATTGGGTCACCCACTAGGGTCTTTAGACAAAAAGGAAATATTGATAGTTATAAGAGTCTGGTTCATCGGTACAATAAGAATATTTAATTTTGTTAAAATTTGGAATATGGACATTTAGATTCAATTCACAATAATTTTGAGACGGTCTGGTTTTTAAACTGAATTTTAAAGGTCAAATTCTTGCATGTAAAGACAAATTCTGCTAAGGTGAAATATCTGGAGAACTTTAGAAGTTGGAAATATTTAACATTTCTGAAAAGTTGCATACTGAATCAGCCATACCTCAGAATTTGAAAACAAAATTTCTATATATAAATATGTTAAAAACTTCTGATTATTTTGTTACCATAGAAATTTTATTTTAAAATTCTGAGGTATGGCTGATTCAGTATGCAGCTTTTCAAAATATTAAATATTTCCAATTTCTAAAGTCCCCAAATATTTTACTTTAGTAGAATTTGTCTCTGCTTACAAGAATCTGACCTTTAAAATTCAGTTCAAAAATTAGACCGTCTCAAAATGATTGCGAATCTAAATTTCCGTAATCAAATAATCAGAAAAACTATTTTTAACTAACTATTTTTGCGAGTTTTTCGGTTATTAAACAATCCATATTAGTAAATGACAAACATTTCACTAAATAAACAACACTTCAGACGAAAAACGAATGACAGGTATTTAACAGCTGATAGCCTTGCCACACTGGCGGTTCTAAAACCACTAAATGAATTAGCCTGTATTAAATAATATTAACATTTGCGCTAAAAAACCCCACACCATGTTAAAGCTTGAGCTGTTCTTCATAAAATGATAACGAGAAAGATGTATAATTTTATTTATCAACAAAATTATCCAAGAGGAAATATTACCACTAAAAAAAAATATTGTAAGCTCTAATATTATATAAGAAATCCTTTTTTCCAAAAAAAGGACCAACAGTTTTGATATAACTGTTCTTGATTGAGAAAACAAAATGCTAATCTTGAATTTTATTTATAAATTTTAGAAACAGAATCTTAGTTTGTATTCTTTATTTTAAAAAGTAAAAATCATGGTTGATTGATGGTCCATAATTGATCATAATTTTTATGCATTGATTTTAAAAATAAGAATAAAATTATTACTTGTAAATTTTATTATGAAGCTAAATAAAAGTTGTTATCATTAGTTTTTATAATAGAAATATACGTAAATAACAAACCTTTCACTAAATAAATAACACTTCAGATGAAAAATGATTTCATTAACCGAACTACCTGTATAGGTTCAAAGGCAGGACGAACCTTTGAATCAAACCGATACGAAATATCACATGATTTGCAGCTCTGGCTTGGGTATATTACATATTAATATAATTCAAAATCTGAATCTATAGCAAAAATTTAATATTTCACGAGGGAATAGAAGGCGTGACTTAGACTAAAAACGTTATCATAATGCCGGGAAAGTTGAGCACGTTTTTGATAAGCTTTTGATATACTCGTACCACACACTCCTCTAATTTGAAACGCTTCTGACTAAAAGGACGTATGGTTGAGTTATGTAAGAGTATTTTTTGTGTTTAATGGTAGGGGAATTGAGTCTTCTTCTATAATTGTAATTGGAATACGTTGCAAACAGTATGATAAACATAATATTTAATTTCCTAACCAAAGGGCAAACTTATACCATGTAGAATTTATACGCTTGTGGTTGTGGGAGGAGGGGGGCAGCAATTGAAAGTGTGTGTGTGTATGTGTGTGTGTGTATGTTTACTTGTACTTTGTGTAGAGTGTTTACGCTTTTATGCATTAGATACAATTTGACATTTAGGTATCGTCAAGTAAACAAGTTTTCTGGTCTCGTTTCTGTTCTTGGGTTCGAGTTTTTCGTTGTTGTTTCTCTCCTTTGTTCGGCCTCTCGGGGGACATTTGTCAGTCAGGAGACAAATTTAATTTTTCTTTTGCATACAGCAACAACAACAAGAAGCAGCTAGATAAAGCAGCTGTACATAGAGTACATGGTAGCTATAATGGCGACATAGTATACGAGTACATCTACTAATATTTATGCATATTTGTATATACAGTGTTGTATTTGTTGAATGGTCCCCACTCATATTGTGCGCACAGTAGTAGTAAATTTCATTATGATTTGAATTGCTGTTGTTGTTGTTGTTGTTGGTGGTGCAAATGTTTGAAAGATATGAGTCTCAATGGGTGATGCCGTAAATATGAGGTTGTTCCAATGACATTTAGTAGCAGCAGCAGTCATTGCTGTCACAGCTATTTAAACAGATATCTGGTAAATGTTCATTCATATTCATATTCAACATTCATTCCGTTCCTCACTCGCTACAATTGTGAATGTATTCGGTTAGCAGTGTGCCTGTGCGTGTGTGTGTGGGGTGTTATGACTGTCAATGTTTTCTAGTTTATGTTCAACTTCGAGTGTAACAATGATTCCTAAGTACGATGAAAAGTGTAAATATTATGATTGTTATTGCTTATCCAAAAGTTTTCCTAACTCATTGTTTTTATGATACCCATATTTATGGCGAATCTACATAGTTGCCATGTTTGCTGTTGTTGCTATTAAAGGCATAACTTGATTCATATTGGTATTTTGTAATGATCATATGAATAAGAGGTTGCCTTATGATTTCCTTTGAATTGTACGAACGGATTACATGTATGAGTAAGCAGTTTATGTACTGGAATCCTATTTGGGTTGCAATAACTGTTTGTCATTACATTTCGTCTGAAACATCGTCATTTTGATAACCCATTCTAATATACATAATTGAAGTAAACGCCCAACATAAAATCAGGTAAGTTTTATTTGGAAACAATACAATATGACTAGTGTGAACAGTTTTCTGTCAGATTGCTTAATGCACAAAATGATGCCAGAAATTTGGCATTCATGTAAAGAACCTCCAGTATGCGTGTTACTGTTTTGTGAATTTCCAGGGCAGTATGAAAAATAAAAGTTCACAAAAGTTAGCTTTCATCAAGTGTTGCACAATAGTGCCTGTCCAAAAATTTGTGTGGGGGGAAATGACAACTCAATCAAATTGCGGTTGCTAATTACAAATAGCTCTGTTGTTTGGTGTACTCATATGTGCAAATTTGACTTATGGATACACACAATAGAACAAAAGTTAGAGAGTTAAAGATTTAACGCAATTTTATTAGTGTTACTATTAAAAATTTTACAAAATATCATAACTATGTACATATGATCAAACCAATTCTAAGAGCTTAAATTGAGCTTCTACTGTGTTAAAATATAGGCTTAGCATTAAAGTTTGACGATACCATGCTGCTTGATTTTACTTTGGAAACCGTCAATGTCCAATATCACATCGGATTGGGATTTTACGCTATGGGAGTCCACTCCTTTGTATAAATGAAACGGCAAAGAAACTCACATAATGGTAGTGCTTGGCCGTCGTCTTTAAGTGCAAATTTGGGCAAAAGAAAATCACGTCTAAGTGGGGAGCCACTAACCGCAATGTAGTAATCAGTGCAGGAATTTCAGTCGGGTTAACTAAGTCACATTTACCTCCAATATTTTACATTAGTCCAAACATGAGCATAGTGACAGAAGGGGCGTGGCCAATCGCTAGTTTATTGTCAGCCCCAATTTAATGCACAATACTGTATTTGGTACAGCTTAATAAAATATATGAATCCTTCAGCACATAATACTCGTATATAATTTGTATGAGAAGTAGCAGAAATGAAGTGGCAGTCCGCAAGCATTGCAATTCAACGCTTTCGCTATTATTCTTAATTAAATTGTGTAAAAATTGAGAGATGTTACTGCAGCCTTCTCAAGCGTCGAGAAGGAAGCAGCGAAAATGGGTCTGCCGATAAACGAGGACAAAACAAAGTTATTGGTTTCTACGAACAAAGAGCCTACTCGTTTGGGACGCTATGTGAACGTTGACTACTATAATTTTGAGGTGGTGGAAGAGTTCATCAACTTCGGTTCCGCTGTAAACAAAACGAATGATGTCAGCATGGAGATAAAGAGAAGAGTATTGCTTGCTAACAGATGTTACTATGCATTAAGCAAGAGATTCAATGATGAAGCCCTCTCTCGACAAACAAAAATACAACTGTACCAGAAATTGGTTCTACCTGTCTTGTTATATGGCGCAGAATCTTGGGTTATGACGCAAGCGGATGAATCAGTACTAACAGTTTTCGAGAGGAAAATACTTCGGAAAATATATGGACCCATCATCGTTAACGGAGAGTATCGGCGACGCATGAACAATGAGCTGTATGAGCTACATGCCGACATCGACGTGGTCAAACGCATTAATATAAAGCGTTTGCTTTGGCGGGGTCATGTTGTGCGAATGGACCCAAAAGCTCCGACACCGAAAGTTTTTGACAACGAACTTGATGGACGGCGTAAAGAAGGGTGACCAAAGCTCCGTCAGAAAGACCAGGCTTTTGAAGTACTATCGAAACTTGGTGTGACGAATTGGAGGAGAAGCGCAGAAAATCGAAGCGTATGGAATTATTTTCTACGGGCGGCGTATAAGAGATAAGGAAGTCTATTTCTAGGAAGAAGAAGAGGAAAAATGTATCAATTTGTATGGGAGCAAGTGTAAGAATGAGTGTGGCGACACTGCTGTCCATTTGTCTTCTCAGAACAAAAATTATCAAATGCTTGGCGTGTGCTAAATATGGTTGAATTCTAGGCAAACAATATATGGGTTTAATCAATCGGTCATTTGTGTGGGATGTGCCAGAACCTGGCGCTGTTACTTGCCGATTTTTCTCGAATTTAGCCAGACGCTATAAAGCAATAGAGTGAAAAAAAATTAGGGTACTACAGTCCACGAATTAGAGGATACAGGAAAAATTTATTTTCGGGATACGGTGCAGTTGCATGGGAAGTACCAGAAAGAGATTGACAATGCAGGCCATTTGCATTTTCAAACACTACTTAATCAAATTCTTTATGTATACAAATTTAATATAGTGACATATAAGATATGAATCGAAGCATATATGGATCAGATCGGATATTTACCTGAAGGTGAATAGGGCTTCGTTCGATTTTGTCAAATTATTACAAAAATTATGAAGAAAAATAATTAACAAAAATGTAGCACGCTGTAGTCTATGTGTTAGGAGTTATAGGGACAGCACAGAATTGGGAAAAATCTGCCAATTTGTTTCAGTTTTCATTACTAAACACAACCTGACCAAGCCCTTAATAATTTAATTTGGTTCAGTCGATCGATCTTTTCATATTTCAACAAGAAAATTTGGACTAAAACAGTGGATTAACATTCAATTCGCTGCAGTTTATGTAGGCAGCGCTGCAACCTACTTACAATTCCTGACCACGAACTAGCAAAATGTTAGAAAGTGCCAAGTTTTAAGAAGTTTTGTAGGCGTCTCTCAATCGACCTAAACGTCATGAAAAACGTCTGGTTACAAGATAGTTGGTACCCTAGACTGTTCTTTTTGACTGTTTGACTTTGAATTACTAAATGACGTATATCTCCTCTCTGCTGGATGATAACATAAATATTATAACTTCTTGAGTTTTCAGTCATTGAGCAACAAATTTGCATGGCTAGCATCCTACGTAACCTAACAATTCAGTATAGTTTCATTTGCAGAACTTAGTTTACTGAACTCGTGATGATATGATACAGTTATATTACATTTAGTGTGCATTAATGATAGATATGAATCTATCTGAAAGACTAAATGGTTTAAATTCGGTAATTCATATGGGAGGTGACTGAAAGGGAGTAGTTTTGCGATCAATATTTTTAAAATGTTACCAAGCATTATAGCAAAAGGTTATCCATTTTCCAATTTCAAGAGTAAAATTAAATAAATCACACCTAAAGCTAAAATTTCGATTTGAAACTTTTATTTCATTATAAAATAATGTTTGGACTTTGTCATTATGTGCGTAATACAGTGTGATTTAAATAACCGCCTCTGGATTGTTTCCAGCAGTGGATATTCCTCCAGTGTAATTTGCGAAAAAAATACGACCCAACGACACCTTCAGACTATAATGCGCACCAAATAGTCACTTATTCTGAATACAATGGCCTTTCCACAATCACTTCTGGATTCTCCGAGGCCCATAAGCAAAAATTTTGTTCTTGACGTAACCACCGAGTGAGAAATGAGCTTCATTGCTGAAGAAAATTTTGTTCGATTGAAAGCTCGCAGATGAATCACCACTTTTGTAGTAAATTTTAAAATATTTTTACGCGTTCTTCGGTTGTTAAATGATCCATATTCGTAAATGACCAATCTTTCACTAAATAAATAACACCTCAGATTACAGGTAGTTAACAGCTGACCGGCCATCTGGAAACCATCAGATGGATAACCATGTACAACAAAATTAATAAATAATTAAGATAATAGACTCTGTGAATTTGGGATGACAGGTGAAAAGTAAAATTTCGTTAAATCGATCATTTCGTATGGGAGGTCAAACGCACTATGTATGTCACATTCAACATAATTTGGTGAAAGTGCTTGAAAGACAAAGCTAACAACATGTTTACTAATAGCAAACTAAAAATAAATGCAACGAACGTAAACATAGGTTACTGTTGCCCACTAATTATTAACTGCAGAGGAATGATATAATTTCGCTCAATACCCTCCCTCACCAAATCTGGCTTAATGGAACTGAGCAAATGACATGAATCTTAGAATATATGGGTAAAACCGGTTATTTTCATTTCTATAGTATCTATTAGAAGGATAATCATGCTCCTTGGTCACTGTTTTCAAACGTTGTCAACTACTTTGGTGTAGTCTGATGAGATACAGAAAAATAAATGAAATTCGGATAATCTGTTAAAACATGTCGCATATCGATACAGCGGATTTAAAATCACCAGCAACGCTGTGCCAAAATATTGTGCTGTCCAAACTCCACGAAGCTTCATTAGCACTTACGACGGTTATCACTCAGTCACCCAGCCATCCTATCGTCTTAAAAAGTCCCGAAAGGCATGCCATGAAAATATTCTTGGTATTTTAAAGTTTTCCGTCTATGCGTAATGGTATCTGTCGTATCAAATGGCACACATCTTCATTCCCTCTGGTGAGGGTATGAGTGCAAAGTGTAAAATTTTAGTGGGCTCGTGGAAACACTTCAAAAGTTATATACACAAATTTTAGTCAAACAAACTGACATGCATTTATATTCACCTAAGGTCCTTTTACGGCAGAGTAAAAGTACTTAGAAATTTCAAAGATTTTGACAATTCGCTCCATATATATGGGAAATTCCCTAAAGAAGCAGCAATTCGAACCATTTTCATTCACAGAACTGAGTTTTAAAGAAATCTGATGTCTGCAAATTGCATAGAATTTAGTAAAGCTAAATGAAGGACAGGAATGTAGGAATGTATGTGTTAAATTTTGTATTTTTTTATGCGAAGGTGCGATTTTTCCACCTTCTCACTGAGTATTACAATGTAATAGTATTGGCAGAAATGTAAATCATTGCCGTACGCATTGTGGACTACAGGGAAAATATAACATTTTATTAAATCATTCAATTTGCATGGGAAATATGAGGCCGATCCCATAACTAGCCGACCTGAAGTATAGATGGTGCCAGTAGCTTGAAAAAATTACGCCACGTTGTTTAGTAGTATGAGCCAACAAAAGTAAGCAATCTCAAAGAATTTGTGAATATTTCCATTTTAAAGATCTCTGTCCAACCAATATTAAAGCCGTCTAGATTCTGCACTGAGGGAGTCAGACTACCCTTCGTTTACGATTGTAAAATATTTGATAAAAGAATTTGAACGAGGCCGTACGAACTGGCAAGTCGATTACCGTAGTGGTCGATCAATTGAGGTGTTCACGTCAGGCACGTTTAAGAAAATCTCTAGAATGATATTGGATGATCATCGGCAGAAGGTGTGTGGGCTAGCTGAAATGATAGGCATTTGAAAAAGTGCTATACATCGTATATTGGCCGAAGATTAGAAGATGAGAAAGCCGTGTGCAAAATGGGTGCCGCACTTGCTTTCAATAGAGCAAAAACAGTGTCGTAAAAATGTTTCAGGAGAGAGTTTGGCGATGTTTCACCACTATGAATTAGTCATGAGTCATGGGTCTACTACTGCACACCTGCGACAGAGGAATAATCAAAGCAAAGAAGGCGAAGATGGAAATATTTCTGCAGGCAACGTCGTGGCGTCTGTTTTTTGGGATGCGCATGGAATTATTTTTATTGATTATTTTCAGGAAGGTAAAGCCACCAATGGCGAATATTATGATAATTTGTTGTGATTAGTGATTAAATTATAGAAAAAGGCCTCATTTGGTGGAAAAGAAAGCGCTGCTTTTTCAAGACAACGCTACAGTTCACGCGTCCACTATTGCGATGGACAAATTAATAAATTAAAGTTCTAATTGCTTAATCACGCACCTCTTTCGCTACATTTGACTACTTGAGGACTATTTTCTATTTCCAAACTTAAAAAAATTGTTCGGTGATAAAAGATTTGTCAACAATGAAGAGGTGTACTCTGCGGTGTTGATGCCTATTATAAGGATTTTGAAAATTTTTATTATAAACAGGGTATATAAGCTATTGAATATCGCTAGGAAAAGTGTATTTATTGAGCATAAAGGAAATTTCCAACATTTTTTGTGTCTTCTTTGTTAGGTCGTCTAATTTTCGCCCTCGTATTCCATTGTGCCAACTTTGTCTGAATTCAGTAAAAGTGCTTGGACGATGTGGATCTAGAATTCAATGGGTTAAATCGGAAGTACCAAACGTTGCGTCAATTTTTCTGGAATTTTGAGACTACGTATTTACCCTACAATACTATACATATAGATATTAAGAACCAGTGTTTAGACAGTTTCCGCATAAGTCTTATACTTTACAGGAAAAATATGACATTTCGGAAATATGAATTCCCATTCGAGGTATCAGAAGGGGCGCCACTTTTATCATCTACTTTGACGAGCACCCAACTTGTGCCAAATTTGGTGGAATTGGGTAAAATATTAAGCTGTGTCCAATTTTTACAATTTCATAATGATATTCTGAAATTATGGTGTTTACCAGGCATCAAGCTAAACAGCCGTACTTCGCCTGAAAACTATCTTTTTTCAAATATGCTTATGCAATGCATTTCGGCCGTATCAAATAATATGAATATATATCCATTTATTCGGTTGAATACGAGTATATGAAACAAAACAAACAATCATTTGCATGGAGCGTATCAAAAAGATGATTTTATTGGGCTTTTTATAGTAAGTTATATTGGATGATGGAAAACGTTAAGCCTTGCTTAGTTATTCGAAAATACAGGGTGGCGCAATAGAACGTGCATATTTAAAAAATAGATTAAAAAATAAATACAAAAGGTATGGTTAAAATAAATCTAAGGCATTGTAGAGTAATAAATGGAGTTTATTTTTTTAAAAATAACATCATCTAAATGGTGACCCTCTCTACGACGGCACTCCTCTAACCGCAAACGAAAATTATTGAAAACTTTCTTCAGTAATACTGGTGTAATGGCTGCCATTTCACCACGGATATTCTCCTTGAGCTGAACGATGTTTCTTGGATTATTACTGTAGACTTTGTGTTTGAGGTATCTCCACAAAAAAAAGTCAAGAGACGTCAAGTCTGGACTACGTGGGGGCCATGGGATATCACCTCTTTTCGAAATCAGTCTGCCAGGGAACATCTGCTTCACCACCGCCATGGAGTCATTTGATGTGTGACAGGTAGCTCCATCTTGTTGGAACCAAGTTCTGGAATTCACTATTCTTGAACTTTAAATTTCTGGAGCCAAAAATTCGTTCAACATCTTAACATAGCGTTCCGTATTAACCGTGACGTTTTGACCCCGCGCCTTTTCGAAGAAAAAAGGACCAATTATTCCTCTGCCAGAGATTGCTGCCCATACTGTCACTTTAGGACTATGCAATGATTTCTGGTGTTTGATTTTGGGATTTTCACTGTTCCAGTAACGACAATTTTAACGGTTTACGAACCCATTCATAAGGAAATGAGCCTCGTCAGAGTAAAGGATATTGTCAAAATTGAAAAATCGATTAAGCATTTCATTAGCAAATGCGAGCCTTGCTATGAAGTCAGACTCTTTCAATTCTTGTGTTAATTGCAGTTTATGTGGATGCAGTTTAAGATCCAATGTTAAAATTCGTTGCAAACTTCGTCGCGATAATTGTAAGACAGACGATCTCTTGCGAGTCGACATTTGTGGATTTCCTCGTACTGAATCCATAACTCTCTCAACATTGTCTTCGGTCCTAGATGTTCTTCGGCGACCATTTGCTTGTGGTTTAAATGTTGAACCGGTCTCTTCAAAACGCTTTACCCATATTTTAATTAAATTAGCACTCGGAGCTTCACTAATTCGCCGTAGTCCATATTCAGAACAATATAGTCGCCTAGTAGCAATATATGAACGAGAGTTCTCGTAAAATGCGCGCACGCAAAATGCGCGACGCTTCCCGTCGAAGTGATTCATAGCGACTAAAACTCCATGAGCCCGCCAACCTAACGATGTAGGCGCCCCCCGTCCGCACCTTTTCTACCCCGCAAAAAAAGATGATGCAATATGCACGTTCTATTGCGCCACCCTGTACTTGACTGTAATTTACAATATCAGATGAATAGTTCCATGTTTTAGGCCTGTGCTAAAACAAAAAGGTGATTTCAAGATACCGAGAGAAATAATAATGTTAATGCCAAGATTAGTGCTATTTAATTTCGTCTCAGTGATATGTCTGTCATATATAGCAGTTTCACAGAATGCATTATTAGGCTGAGCGCCAACATTTCACTTCAAAAAGTGCACATTAGTCCTTAAATTCAAAATAATTTATTCCTTTTTCAAATTTCACTACTACATGTAAATAGTTTCCCATATTTAGGACATGTGCAAATACTGCAGTGAAGATAATCGATTATATGCCATAACAAAACCACACCCATTTAATAAATATATGTGCATTTTATATAAAAAAAATGTACAAAACGAAAGAAATTTATTCTAAGCAATTATTAATTAAAACAAAAATATTCATACAAATTCAAAAATTTATACTTTTACAGCAAAAATGACAGGAAAAAATGTACCAGTTTTACATGTCAAACCACTGATAGCACAATACAAACAAACAAAAAGCATTATGCATCTGTTGTAACTATGCGAACTGGGATAAAACACAAAACTCTTGGTATAAATAAAGAAAAACAACATTCAAGCAATGTACGAGTATGTAGACATGCGGCTAATGAAAAAAAATAAAAAACGGTCAACAAATGCAGAACCTGCATATGGTAGGTCTGAATACAAAAAGAAACAACAAATCCTCGATCCGCACTCATTCACATCCATACTCGCTTACAACGCCAGCAAAATAAAAAAATCCAATCTAGAATACAAATCGACATTAAATGACCACACTTGTATACAATTTAGAAAGCGAAAACTACACAAACAAGAATGTATATTTGTAGTAGTGCAAATATGAACATACATGGTCGTCATTATACGAGTATATGTTGAAACAAGAACAACAAATATCGAACGTACATAAAATGACCATTTTATAAGTGAAACTGTTCTGTTATGCTTATTCAGCGTGTTTCGAACTGTACAGTCCGTGCAAATATATAACCCAGATGTTGTCAGACGCCTCTATTACTTGTTATGGGTAATATAAAATGAGAATGCCACATTGACGCCAGACATCCACGCAAGGAAAGTCTAAGCATAAAACACGTTATAGGTCAGTCGATTGATATTTGGATTATACCGCTTCCTTAATATCACATGGGAGAAATTGCCTGAAGGTCATCTTCGAATAACAGCGAGCGCCTAACGTGTGAGCAAAGAAGCGGTTACGCAATCTGTATATTTCTGCTTTTAAGGCATATTTTAATAATCTTAAAAGATGTCAACACGTAATACTCATACACTCAAAAAAAAGTCCGTACAAAATTTGGATTGAAAACATACTCAAAATATGTATACCAAGTCCACTCAGTACAGTAAGTTAACAGAAGTCCACGAGGGTTTCACGTGAGACTCGCAGTGAAGGCCTTATCCACGGTATGCGGCATATTACAATGCGATTGGCATCGCCCCTGTGAGATAGTCAAGTAAAACTTGGACTATCTACGTAAAGGGGCTGACAATTTTGGTACTACCGCAATTGTAAACCCTTTCTTCCCAACCCTTTCTTCGTTTTTTTGATTATGCTAATATGGAACATAATCCCCCATGGCGGAGGTGATGACTATCTTACCACCTCTGCTACTCTATGGTTCTGTAGCACCCGGTTGCGATGCAACTCCAAATTCGAGCACAAAGTCTCTACCAGCGATTTTGGCATCAACCACAATCCGTGTGATGCCTCCTCCACTAGGAGTCCTACACCAAATGATCAAACGGTAACTTAGACCCGGGGCCTACTGATTCCCACGCTACCGGCCAAACTCACCGGTTGGAGCTGCGTAGCAAAGCAAAAGCAAAGCTACTACCAAATTGTGATTTATACACCATACTTCACGGGATTGGTCGCCCTGTGGCAAAAGAGTACAGATTGGACATTTTTACATATCTGCGGGTGCGGAGACCCCAGGTAGGTGGAACAGTCGATACTACATTGCAAGAATGGAGTATCCTCACCAGTGGGAGACGGGGAAAACCCCAAACACCTTCCGTTCGGTTACGATGAACGGCACCTATTAAATATGGATATAGGAAAAACGCATGCCTGTCCGTACCCCTCGAGAGATCAAAAAAATACAGATGACAGGGCACGTATCCACAACCTGCCCGTGTGTATCCCTATCACTCTTGGTACCAGACAAAGCCTCTGGTCAAACTCTGTGGCTAATCTACTCTCAGTTTCAACCCCTTGCGGTCCAACGGCTGGTTCTCCTGCACACTAGCAACAGCTGCCGCCTATCAAGTTGAACGAGAGTGTGAGATCTGTTGTGATACCACGGAAACTGCAGATTTGGCTGTCCCAAGTTTCCTCCGTTGAACCATCTTGAGCGCCCCAAGAAGCTCTTAAGTCGGACAATATCTACCTATATATCGTCCACATCTTCTAGGTCCCTAAGCAAATAAGAGCCCAGTGTTGATGTTCGCCAGGGCGGGGCCATTGCAGAGAATGTGTTATATAGACTACTCCTCCTTCTTATCCCTACATCTCTTGCAGAAGTCACTACTGGCAACCTTCAATCTCACTGCATGTCTCCTAATCAGATAGTGTCCCGTCATGACGCATACAAGGAATGAGATGTTCGGTCTTGATTGCGAAAGCAGTTTGTGTGAACGCTTCAGATCTAGGCGACGCCATATCTGTCTGGATTGATTGCAGCCTCGGTCAGACTCTCCCTACCATTTGCTGCTAAATATGCTCTATCCCGCAATAGGAGCTTGCAAGTGGCTAGAGGCATAACCACGGATTCCAACTCAGCTGGAGTCTGTAAGGTTGTCCCTAGTCTTGCCAGTTCATCTGCTCTGCAGTTCCCTGGTATGTCCCTGTGGTCCGGTACCCACATAAGGTGAATGTTGAAATGCTGAGACATCTCGTTAAGAGATCTGCGGCATTTCGCTGCTGATGTTGAGTTCAGGAAGACAGAATGCAGACATTTAATGGCAGCTTGACTGTCAGAGAATTTGTTAATCCCCACCGTGGTGAGAACGTTATACCTCAGCCATTCTGTCACTTTCTTAATGGCAAAAATTTTGGCCTAATAAATGAGTAAGTGAAACTTAAATTGACTGATTAAATTTTGCTTGATTTAAATACGCGTGAGAATAGTATGTTGTTAAAATAAATACGGAAACTTCCTCGAATAATGTTCTTACTTTACTTTATCTTTCTTACTTCAAGGAGATACTTGGCGCCATATGGAAATACATTTTACTCAATTCGAGTTAGTTTTGATCTTTACTTAGCGCCAAGTACTTTCTTACTCAAAATAAGTAAGAAAATTATTCGATTTTATTTAGTTGCAATTAATTTGATTTCATTTTGATATCCATATGGCGCCAAGTACTTCCGTACCCAAAGTAAAGAACATTATTTGAGGTAGTTTGCATACTTTCTTAAATACATACAACTTTCACACATACTCAAATCAAGTAAAATTTAATAATTTAAATTTTGCTTACTTATTTCAAGTAAAGTTTATTAATATTGCATAGATTTGGTTTATTTATTTTTAGTTTTTTTTCAACCCAATTTTAGTATGGGAATTGTTTTGCATTTGTCGTATTGTCCGCGAGCTAGAATGCAAAAATTTTCCAGCACATTAATTTCGAAATTGATAAAAATCGGTCCAATAGCAGAAAACATGGTCATACAAGGATTGGAATTTCTCAGATTTTCCTTTTTCTCTATTTGTGAGAGTAGAGAGATTCCAATAATCAATATAGAAATTTCAGCCAATTAAACTGGTCTATTAATATCCCCATCCTATGTTCCTCTACGGTAACTTATCAGCTTAGCTATGCGAGCTTACAGATATTTAATACATAATTTTTGCTAAGTTTGATTAATGACCAAAGTACAGGTTGGCTGATGCATGTTGCTTCCAAAGAAAGATGTTGGGAGAGTTTTTCTATCTACAACTACGTCAAAAGAAGATCCCAACTCTGTATGGGCTGAAGATGATGGTTTCTCTTGTGGGGTTGTTGCAAACAGGGAGCCTACCATGCAAAACCAACTACATTTGAATTTTTTGAAGTATAATAAAACATTAGAGCGATAACTGAGTCAGTTCTCGCTGTAATCCTCCAGGCTGTATTAAATAGCGATGCCGTAAATGCTTCACTGAACGTGTCTGGATTTCCTAATAGCAACATGAGTCAGACACTTTATAAGTTTGAGTCGTGGAAAAAGTGTTTAAAATGGCATTAGCATGTTCAAAGGCTGAGCAGAAAGGGCAAACAGGTTTTGGATTCTTAATGGAGTTCATATAATAAGAAGTTGGACAAATTACTTTAAACTCCGTTACTCAATTATCCACAAAGTTATAAGATTTAGCTGCTATAAGTCTAATAAAGGCTATGAATTATTAATTATTGGCGAAAAAATACTTCCGACAAATCAGTCATTATACGTGGAAACAAGAGTGTTTTAAAAGATTACAACACAATAACTATATTTTATTTATGCTTTATATTTTAATGTAAATAGAATAAATCCCATATGATGACTGACTACGTCAATCCAAATATTGGAAATTTATAAAATAAAATAAAAGAAAAGGGCAAAAAATATGGCAAATAAAATAAAAATACAAATCCTAACTAATCATAAACATATCAGTGTGCAAATGTTGAATGATTCGCGTCGATATTTCAAAAGTTGTGGTAAAAATGAGTTATTAAGGCTAAGGTCATTTGTATGGGGGACTAGAAGGGAAAGGACTAATCATTCCTTTGTTATCAGCTATGTGAAACGATGCAAAACGCTATGATAGGATATATTTTACTTGTATCGGGCATTCCATTACTAAAACTAGGAGCGAAAGTGGATTTAGTCAAATCTGCCATTTCGAATGGGAGGTACCAAAACTTGCATATTAAGCTCGTTCAGTTCCACTTCCTAAGTAGACAGTCAGAAGTTACGATAAAAACGTTATTAGTGTTTAAAGCCATCTCAATAAGGATTCTTGAAGGGGTGAGGGGTGAGTTGCAGTCGGCGGTTCAAAATATAATGGCTGGTATTATTTTGGATACTAGAAACTACCTCCGAGCCAAACAGAGGTCAGAACCGCTGCATTGCAGCTTATGATTAACAAAGCTGCGGGCGCTGATAGCCTGCCAGCATCGCTGTTTAAAACTGGTGGCGATGAGCTGATAAACAGCCTACATCAGCTCTTAAATGCGATTTGGTTCGAGAAAACATGCCCTATGGTTGGAATTTGAATGTATTGTGTTCTGTGTTTAAAAAAGGCGATTCAAGTGTTTGTAAAAACTATCGCGGCATCAGTCTTTTACCCATTGCTTATAAGGTCCTGTCGAATGTGATATGTGAAAGACTAAAGCCGATTCTAACTGACCTGATTGGAACTTATCAGTGTGATTTTAGACCTGGTAAATCAACAACTGACCAGATGTTCACACTACAAAAAATTCTGGAGAAGACCCGTACCATCTTTTCGTCGATTATAAAGCTGCCTTCGATGGCCCAATACGGCAAAAACTGCATAAGGCCATGTCCGAGTATGGCAAAGATAGACAAAGATTTAAGCGAGCCTTTTTGCACCAAACGAGGATTTTGGCAGGGCAACAGTCTATCGTGCGACCTCTTCAACATACTGTTGGAGATGATTATGAAGGAAGCTGCAGGTAACACGACTGGGGCCATCTTTAACAAAAGCCATGTGCTACTCGCATGTGCGGATGACATAGACTTTGTTAGGCGAAAACTGCGAGATGTTACTGCAGCTTTCTCAAGCATCGAGAAGGAAGCAGTGAAAATGGGTCTGTTGGTAAACGAGGACAAAACAAAGTTATTGGTTTCAACGAACAAAGAGTCTACTCGTTTGGGATGCTGTGTGAACGTTGGCAACTACAATTTTGAAGTAGTGGAAAAATTCCTTCACCTTGGTTCTGCTGTAAACAAAACTATTGAGATATTACTATGGGCTAAGCAAGCGATTCAATGATAACGCTCTCTCTCGACAAAAAAAAAAAAAAAAAAAATCCGACTGTACCAGATGTTGGTTCTACCTGTCTTGTTATATGGCGCAGAATCCTGAGTTATGACGCAAGCGGATGAATCAGTACTGGCAGTTTTTCGAGAGGAAAATACTCCAGAAAATATATGGACCCATCATCGTTAACGGAGAGTATCAGTGTCGCATGAGCAATGAGCTGTATGAGCTAGATGCCGACATCGACGTGGCCAAACGCATTAATATACAGCGATTGCGTTGGCTGAGTCATGTTGTGCGGATAGACTCAAATGCTGCGGCATGGAAAGTTTTCGACAACGAATTCGATGGGTGACCAAAACCCCGTAGAAAGGACCAGGCTGGAAATACTATCAAAAATTGGTGTGACGAATTGGAGGAGAAACTCAGGGCGGTGTATAATAGATAAGGATGTCTATTCCAGACGCCACCTAAGAAGAAGAAGAAGAGACTACCACTCCAGTATCGTATGTTATCATAGACTATTAAGCTATACAAAATATTTTATTCTGCCATTTTGTATTTGCATACAATGTGCATATTCCTAAGTAATCTTATAAAAGCTATGTTTTGTCGAATCTCTTAGCTTGTATGAGAGACAACACAAATATTTTCAATCTCCAACTAGCTCCTGTTACTGGCAAAATTCGTAGTGATCGGTACATAAATATATTTGAGTTATCATTTCCACCAGTCAACTTGTCAGTTGCCAGACAACCGAACGTTACTCAATATAGAGTTCAACTCGCCCCCTTAAACGCACACATTGCATATGAATTTTACCAGTTGCATGATCATATACGACCGGCCTTGAAAATTAGTAATCATAGGTGGCTCACGCATTTTAACAATTTTTTATCATTCATTAAATATTTTCCTAGTCTTGTGCTTTCGACATAATTCATTGAGGATGGCAAAGCTAAACTTTGCTGCTTAGGTAAGGAAACCCTATTGGCATTATTTTTTAGTAATATCTCTGATAATTACAATTGCATATCGTACGACAACGACAAATAAAATATTAGTATAAGTTAAATATGAGTATTTACTTTTCACCTCGAGTCACAATTTATTGAGAACGACGTCAGACATTCAGATTATTCTTAACTAAACCTAACCAATTGGACTGAATTATTGACACTGCATAACAGTCACAACCATTCTAGGATTGATTTATCTACTTGTATAACAGCGGCAGCACAAATCCAACAACGATAATGTTGTTATTAATTTTTGATGCGAATATAATAACTCTTCAAAATTTTATAGGAATTTTTTTTAGTACCCTCGAAAGATTAAATATAGAAATCTTTTGAATGCTCAAAACAAAATAGCTTTTTAAAATTCTTTAAGCGATGCCTTATGAGCTGACGAAGAGGCGTCATATCATTTGCTGTGAGAAATTACCAACTCTGACATCCCGACTTCAAAAAACCGTTTTTTCTCTTTCTTATGCTGGTGTACAATCGAATAAAATCGATTTGATATCTTGTGAACTGACGAAAGAGGCGTTATAACATTTGCTGTCAGAGATTACCAACACTCACACCCCGGCATCAAAAAATCTTCTTTTTTCTTATGCTGGTGTACTTTCATCCTAGAAGATTTGTCGGCTAAGAATAGCCTGTCGCAAAGTTACGGACCTCATTGATTTAACTCTTCGATGTAAGATATTGTGTCCGCTGGGGAATAGAAAACTTGATTTCACAGTATGTCCATTTCATTCTTCCGAATTATGTTTACAAAACTCAATATAAAATTTGAACAACCAAAAATTTCCGCTACAATTTTCTACGAATATTGATAACAGTTTTTGAATGTTTTTACGCACAAAAATAGGTTTTTATAATTTGCTCCTTGGAGAAAACTGGAATAAAATCGATTTGAACTATTGTGCGGTATGACGAAAAACCTAACGAAAAACATAAAGTTTAAAAACTTAAACTTAAGTTTCGATTTGAATTTCGGCAAATAGAACAAATTGTATGGAAATACCGGAAGGGAAAGTTTAACTAAGCAATATTTTCTGATTTCATCAAGAGTTATAGATGAATGTAATGAACCACAATACAGATCGCTACATTCCACTGGTTAGGGGTTATAGGTATAAAATTGACCTTCGGAAAACCGGTCAGTTTGTGTGGGAAATACCAAGAAAGGTGTGGCAATGCAGTATACTTTCATTTGCAAACATTATATAGGTATAACCAAAGAAATTTAGCGTGTACCAAATATGAATAAATCTAGTTTAACCGGGTAGAATACATAAATATCAATAAATCAATTTTTCGTTTTCAATTAAAGTTAAATAAAACACACATAAAGCTATGATTTCGATGAAAAGATTATTTCATTCTAAGGAAATACAATATCAATGTTCTAGAAAAGACAATGTCATTTAAATGACCGCCTCTAGATTGGTTGCAGCTGTGTATCCTTTTGAGCTAGCTTTCGAAAAAATACGGACCATTGACACCTCCAGTCACTTTTTCCGGTTGCAATGGCTTTTCCACAATCACTTCTGGATTCTACGAGCACCACATGAAATAATTTTGCTTATTGACGTGACCAACGAGTAAGAAATGAGCTTGATTTTCAATTTTAATCGATTGAAAGCCTACGTTTGAATCACCACTTTTGCAGTAAGTTTTAATTATGTTTACGCATTTCTCTGCTATTAAATATTCCATATTCGTAAATGCCAAGCCATTCACCAAATAAATAACACTTCAGATGACAGGTGTTTAACAGCTGACAGTCTTGCCAGATCGGCGGTTTCGAGACCACTAAATGGATAACTGTGGTGACTTTCGTTTTTACAAACCAGCCAGCCAGACAGACGGACACTGCTCAATCGGCTTAAAGAGTTATAAAATACATTTGGTAGAAAGATACTAAGCATCTTAGACACTACCTAATGAATGTTACATCTTTGACGTATTAGCTGATATACACTTTCATACATCCGAGTGAAGATATATGTATTAACGTCTATTATTTTGGCACCCCATATATAGGGTGATTTTTTAATCGCAGTGTTTTTAAAAATTGAATCGAACACTCAAATTTGCATCATATATTAACATTTTTTATTGGAGTCGATAAATTGGTCTTTGCCATTTAATTATTAAAGATAATTTCATGTAAATGTTGTCCGCGGCTCCGTCCCAAAATGTCCATCCGGAATGTCCAATTTTTCGTCACTTTTTCGAGCATTTCGGTCTGCATTCCACGAATAACAATAGCGTTTGGTTTGTCCACATAGACTAACGACTTGACATAATTCCACAATAATCAAGAGGCGTTAAATCGCAAGATCTTGGGGGCCAATTCGCAAGGCCAAATCGAGAGATATGCTGCTCACCAAATTCATCTCTCAACATATCCATTGTTTCACGAGCAGTGTGGCATGTTGCATCGTCCTGACGAAACCACATATCAACCAAGGTCAACTCAGCCAATTGGGGCAAAAAAAAATCGCGTATCATGGTTCGATATCGTTCGTCGTTGACGGTAACGTTTCTTCCAAGGTCGTCTTTGAAGAAAAATGGACCGATGATGCCACCAGCCCGTAAACCACACCAGACTGTCGATTTTTCGGGATACACTGGTAATTCATGTATGACATGTGGCTGTTCATCACTCCAGATGCGACAGTTTTGCTTGTGTGCGTATCCGTTCAGCGAGAAATGAGCCTCATCGCTGAACACAATTTGTCGATAAAACAACGGATTTTCATTTTGAAAGGTCCATTCTCCAAAAATTAGACGTTGTGATAGGTCATTCGCCATTTCATGATGAAATGGCAGAGTATACTGTACACTTTTCACTTTGACGGATGACGTTTGGACGCCATTACCAACCAGTGCTGCCAAGCTGAAAAACTTAAATCTTAAAAAATCACCCTATACAAGGGCCATATCAAGGCGCTTCCCACTAACATAATGGCAATTACCAAAAAATAAAAGAACAAAAAAAGTTATATCTAAACGGACATCTGAAGAGTGCAATATACATACACACATGTACATACGTATTCCTATTAACAGGACAACGTGCGCAACAATGATAAATCAGTTTGCGTTTAGCTAAAGTACAAAAGGAACCGAAATGATATGAATAGAAAAATGTGAAACAAATTTGTCATACAATTTTTCCTGTATCAATACTATGATTGTTGGTCCCAGTTTTAATGATAATAATGGTAATAACATTAAGATGACTGTAATCTAGTCCAAATGCAGAAATTAGATGAAGATAAACTTGAGGACGAATATCATTGGCGTGAGGATTGTATATGAGATTTGGAAAGGGAACCTTCAATATGAAATATCATAGCCCAACAAATGGTCTAAGTGTAGGAAAATGTATTTCACATGCAATCGTGTGTGAATATACAAATTATTTATATATATGAGCATCTATATGCGTATACGAATGTATGTATATGTATATACTCGTATATATATCTATACTTTTATTATAGATAGCTATGAAAGCTATAGCTTTCATGTAAGTGTATATAAACAATGACAAACAAAAGTTTGTGATTTATTTCACATTAGGCTTGACTAATAGACCAAATTTTCTTAAAGTTTGTTTGTCTTTTGTGAAAAGTAATAAATATCTAACAATTTTTTGATCTAGAACTTCGGATGCATATCCTTGCCAATCTATATTTCTATTATTTGATTATTAAATTGGCCGTGGAGACCAAACAGTCGTCTATAAGATGTGAGATTTATTGACAAATTACAATTGCTCGATATAAATAGTAATAGTTATAAGCAAGATACAATTTACGATGAAATGCCGAATCATTTCGACTCTGTCCAACATTTCTAATATTCATAGTTACCACCAATAAAACAGATTCTGAATTGAGTTGATAAATTTTATTAACAACTTTATCTTAAATTTATTTAAATTGTTTTAGTTTACCCTCTTCTTCTTCTTCTTAGGTGGCGACTGGAATAGACATCCTTATCTCAATATCATCCTTATCCGCCCGTAGAAAATAATTCCAAGCGCTTCGATCTTCTGCGCTTCTCATCCAATTCATCACACTAAGTTTCAATAGTATTTTAAAAGCCTGATCCTTCCAAAGACATATAGCTCATGCAGCTCGTTGTTCATGCGACGCCAATACTCTCCTTCTTCTCGAAAACTGCCAGCATTGATTCATCCACTTGCGTCATAACCCAGGATTCTGCGCTATGTAACAAGACAGGTGGAACCAACGGATTTTTGTTTGCCGAAAGAGGGTTTTATCATTGAATCGCTTGCTTAGTCCATAGTAACATCTGTTAGTTTACCCTCGTAACTTCTTTAAAGGTAGATTTGGAATTCTAATACCGCTATCAAGCCTTTCATTAAGCTAAGCGAACACGCTCTTTGTTCGCTGAAACAAATATCTTTTTTCCCCATCAGACTTACTTTTGTTGACTCTTTTTCAATGCTTGAGAAAGCTACAGTAACATCCCGTACTTTTCTGTCAATAACGCCTCAATTGTCCACATTGTTGGCACAAGTGCCAGCAATAAATTCTATGCAATTGGATTTGATGGACACATGCATAGAAAAGAACTTGTGATAAATGATTTGTATTTTCCTGGTGCTCTTCGTTGAGAACGTTTTTATACCGGTAGGCAAAACTTCTCAATTTTAGTTTCTGTGTCATGGGAAATGACTGGAAGTGTTTCCTTCGTGGCTTTAGAATAAGCAATGCGAGTGCTTATTTCTAGATTCTTGAGGGTCTTACTTTTGGATCATTCTTGCACAACGGTTATGCCGCCCATCAATTTTTAGAGAAATCCAACCATATGGCAAAAATATTTGTATAAAATTTGTATTTAATATATCAATAATTTACTACAATCTTCAACCACAACAGCACCTTCAATGGACATTCCGCACGTATTGTCACCATTGCCTTCAGAACTGTCAGTTCAATCCGCAAACTGGAACAACACGATTTCCCCAATTGTTAGGGTCAATTTGATCCATAAGGGAAATCCAATGTGGTAACGTTTCCATTAGATCCCGAACGGCAATCTTCGTTTTTACTCAAAAGTGTTTTAGATATATTTCCGAGTATAAAACCTAGCTTATCCAGGGAGACACCAGAACTCAGAGTGTTCGAAGTCGCTGCAATCTATGCAATCTATCACTTAAAAATTATGGCCCCGTAGGTCGTTGGCGATTAAAGTTAGCAGAGGAATGTATCGTATAAAGGTGTCATTGCCGATTAAGGATCCCAAATTGGGTAAACTTTTGCGAAACTCTGTGCCCTAAACATATTTGAATTGTACGGTATGCCTAGAAGTAGATGGTGTACTTAAAAGGAGAGCAATAAGGCGATTATGGCCAAGCAAGTAGTGCAGCCGAATGAAATGTTGCTCAAAGCCCAACGCTTAAACTTTGGTTGGGTAATCTCAAGAACCTGGCAGGGATGCAATTGTCAATAAATTGCACGGGAGTATGCAGATATATTCCCGAGTATAAAACTTAGCTTGTCCAAGGAGACACCAGAGCTCAGAGTGTTAGAAGTCGCTGCAATCTACGAGTTACGTAAAAGTTATGGCCCCGTAGGTCATTGGCGATTATAGTTAGCAGAGGAATGTATAAAGGTGCCATTGCCGATTAAGGATCCCAAATTGGGTAAACTTTTCCGAAACTCTGTGCCCTAAACTTATTCTAATTAAGCGGAGTTTTGCAATAGGGCGATTATGGCCAAGGAAATAGTGCAGCCGAGTGAAATGCTGCTCAAAGCCCAACGCTCAATCTTTGGTTGGGTAATCTTAAGAACCTGGCAGGGATGCAATTGTCATTAAACTGCGCGGGAGTATGTTGAACTGTGTGCAACAAGTTTTCTCTTATTTTTATTCAAATATTAAGTTATTTTTTCTCATATTATTTTTTATTTATCTATTTATCTATATATATATAAATCAATTGCTGTGCGTTAGTCTCGCTAAAACTCGAGAACGGTTGGACCGATTTGGCTCATTTTGGTCTTAAATTATTGGTAGAGTATTCCGAAAGGTTTAAAAGGTTTTATTTGAAGTGATACAGGGTTGCCCATATTCGACGGACCCATGTTTTTAAAAAAACAATCAAAGAAAAAAATAAAAATTTGGTGGTTGGCAATCTTATTCATT
>JAHXMU010000118.1:4346885-4432209 GCA_019455685.1 Philornis downsi | reverse complement strand
TTTTCTTTTCTTTTCTTTTCTTTTCTTTTCTTTTCTTTTCTTTTCTTCACTGTAATGAATACATTTTTCATCATCCGTTACAATATGATGAAGACAACCCTTCCGTTTTGGTCACTGAAGCAGCTGTTCACAGGCGAAAAAACGACGCTCAAAGTCTCTTGGCTTCAACTCATAAGGAACCCAAATTCCTTGCTTTTGAATTATTCCGAGCAAATGCAATCGCTTGGAAACGTCTTGGGGGGTAACTCCTAATACCGAATCATGCTCTACCTGCCTTTGACACGGATCTCCATCAACCAAAGCCGTCAATTTAGGGTCTTTGATGGTTTTTCATCTTTCTTCATGCAAATGGTTGTCAGCATCAAAATTACTGTCTTTACAGCGACGGAACCATTCTCAACACGTTGTTTCACTTAAAGCAGCATCTCCGTAAACGATTCGAAACTCTCGATAAGCTTCAGCGCTGTTTTCTTCGATTGAACGAAAAAAAATTAATACTTCCCGCATATGGCGATTATTTGACACAAAATCATACATATTCACACAACCAAAAGAATATGACGTCAAAAGAAAATCACTATTGTGTCGAGGCGGTATGTTTACCATATGCCTGAGTTTTGTTCATGACGTTTGGGTTATGGCAGAATCGTCTAAAACTTGTAGCTGGCGCCATCTATTGACAAACAGCGGGAACTCAGTTGCGCACCTAATATAAATGTTGAGAATATACCCTAAGATATTCGAACATGAGTATTTTTACGTACTCCTGATCCAAATAGGCGATAATGAACTCAATAACCTTTGAAGTAGTGGGAAACATGAATAAATAAAATGAAAAAAAAAGAAATTCAAAAAAACTAAACTATTCGACAAGGGGAAGCAGCAATTTAAAAGCACTGCTGTAATTTGTGCGGTTGTTGGAAACCGAACTGTAACAGAATCCAGTAAATGCTTTATATTGCCTAAATCTGTTGAGATCGAAATGGTTACCAAGTTTACGAGTTTACGAGTTTTTACCTTACTAGTAATGATATACTTACTAATATTATGCTTGCCACTGTTGCAACATTTCTATCCCCTTGGATTCTATCACCTTGTAAGAAGTTAAATTTTTTTAAATCTACTTAAAAATAAAATTGTTTTAATGCACAAAATCGTTTATAGCATTATAAGCATTTAGAGGTAGTTTTTGGGCGACACTACTGCTGTTGCCTTTTCATTCATGCCACAATCTTATACCATGACACGTGTATGCGGCCTGAGTTCCGCTCGGCGGATATGAGTTCCCGGCTACTATTCCATCGCCACTAACTAGGCAAAATGTGTTTATACACACTCATTGTCCTAAATGGGAACGTGTATACCTTTTTAGGTAACATTAAATAGCTGGTTATAGACCTTTAATGATTTTCGCTTCTTAATAAGCAAATCATTGTTGTCGTTCACCACAACGGAAGTCGAAGCTATAACTACGTCTGCCAAGGCCGCAGGAATTGCTCAATTTTAAGTATTATTAGGTTCACTCAGACACGAGCCCTGCTGCCACCTTTATTCCGGTGAATACATAAATACAAACCGAATCATTTAAGCTAACTTAATATTTCAGTCGTTTGGTGGAAGGGAAGCTAAATGAAACATAAAACGTTGAAACTGGAATTACAAATATCGTACTGTATGTAGTCAGTGGCCAAGGAAATGCTTTCTTAAAATTTGTTGTGGGTTTTTAAGAAAGTTTGGTATTGTTTGTTGATTTGAAAAGCCTTGGTTGGTTAGTGAATGTTACATTCATTTACAAACTATTTCGAATGAATTTATGCGGTAAGCATTTACTACGTAATGTCCGACAGTGTCGCAGGGTGCTCAAACGGTTAAAAGTAGTCTTGCAGACGTTTGATGTAATTAAGCTTATTAGGCGTGTATGTGAAAGGCTCTTCATCAATAAAGGGTTAACGATATCACAAAAATCCTGTAAGAATGCATGATATTATTTAATTTCCTTTGTTAATGACGTCAAGAAAAACACAAAAACTTCTGATGAAATTTGCTACTTAAGGAAAGTCAAATAGTTTTTGGAATGTTCATTATGTGTACATTATTAATTTGGGAGATATGCAATTTTGTAATTCTTTTTAATGGACTTTAAAACAATTGGCTTAAGCAACCTCCGCATTATTCGTTTCCTGCATTTCTTGCACTTCCCGCAGTTACCGTTGGATTAAATCAACCAGATTTGACGGTTTTCTTTGGTAAACTTCAACCACCAATTGCAGTGAGCTCAGGGTAGCCTGAGGGGTCAACGAAACGTAGGGCTTCTTGAAAAGATTTTCTATCATAGCAGAGCTAGCTTTTGTCACAAACTCCATGATTTTTGAAAGCCATATGAAAACTATTTCAACATCTTTGGCTGGCATTCTGATAGCAACATTCAGCAGTCATTCTGAAAAGATGAAGCCAAAATACCAGTATTACTGTTCAAAAATCTTTTAATTTATTTTAACATACACTTTTGTGGAAATACTACTACCACAAGGTGGGGTTATATTCATTTTAACATTCCGTTTTTGCACCAGCTAAAAATATTCGTCTGAAATTCCATAAAGTATAAAAATAGACTTTGCCAATCCAAGCATGTCCGTCTGTCCGGGTATCCTTTTAAGGCAATCCGGTCAATTCTTTCACATATCACGTTCTTCTTCCTCTCTCTAATCTGACGACTGGAATAGACGTCCTTATCCATTATGTGCCGCCCGTAGAAAATAATTCCAAGCGCTTCGAACTTCTGCGCTCCTTTAATTCGTCACACCAAGTTTCGACAGTATTTCAAAAGCCTGGTCCTTCCAATGTAGTTTTGGTTGCCCTCTTCTGCGCCGTTCATCGAGTTCGTTGTCGAAAACATTCCGTGCCGGACCATTTGGGTCCATCGGCACAACATGACCCAGCCAACGCAATCACTGTATATTAATGCGTTTGAGCACGTCGATGTCGGTATATAGCTCATACAGCGACGCCATGCGACGCTGATACTCTCCGTATATCACCTGGAATTACAATTATACGCTATTAGCAAAAATGTAAATCACAACAGTCTACACATTTGTACGGACGAAAAAATTTAATTTTGTAAAATCTAGCAATTTTATGAGAAACACCCTAGTGGGCATTACACCACAGATCATATTCATTCTTCGAACTAAATTTATCAAAAAAGTGGAATGTTATAAATTTGGCTAAATTCAATGCAACTACTTGAAAGATAAAAAGCTGTGAATGTTATGGTGTCTACTCAACTTTGTGCCTGTCTCTTTGTTCTCTCATAATCAGCTTAAACAAGAATACTTAACTAAATATAGGTTTTCGCCCCCTATAAGATAAAATAAATACTAAACGAAATTGTTAGTATTATAATCAGGTCTTACATGCGTAAACAAACAATGGCATTATTGATCCCAGGTAGGCTTCGAAAAACTTTTAAAAGCAGAAAATGAATGATTTGCCAACCCATGCCAGTATTATACAGGCACAAATAGCAATCTCATACTTTGTACTTTATTGATGATAAGCCCATAATGTAAAGTTTGTTGAGCTTACTTGCTTGCTTTATGATAATAATACTGACATCGAAGTGGCAATGCAAGTTGTATGTAATAATAACTTTTGTAATCGTAGCTTTATCGGATTTTGTGGCAAACATCATCATGAGGAACTTGATTTCCAATTTATTGTTCTTTCCGAAGAAAGTCACAAAAAGAAATTCGTGTACACATAAAATAAAGGTAAACTTGGACACGCACAATATTAAGTCCTAAACGCACTTAAGTAATAATTACCGATTTGCCTAAGTGAAGGGAGAGAAAAATAATTTACCTCTTACATTGTTGTAAATCATCCTGAGATGCTCTGAATCTGCCATCATTGTTAATAGAATAGTATGTAGGAAACCTTTATAACCCAACTAAAATGATTTTTTATACGCTGCCATAATAGTTAATAGCAAAAACAAAGTGTAGAACTGCGAAAAGTAGGCAATAGAAAACATTTTATTGGCCTACTTCTCACAGACGTGATACACTCTCGCACTCACTCTCAGTTGAATGTATGCAATTACAGATGTAATATTCATGACTGCCAATAGAGCTGTATTATTAAATACATAAAATCAAATTTTATACTCCGTACTAACGGATGTAATAGGTAAATAGAGATATACACATCAGAATATACATTCAATGTGTGTGTGTGTGTGTGCTGTGTGTAATTTTGCACGATGTTGAACATACATACGCATGTACGAATACATACACATATCCTTGTACACATGTAGAAACAGTAGAATTAATGATAACAACTGCGTCACTAATTGAAGCCAAAATAGCAATTGTTTTAAAATGAGCCATAGAGAACGAGCGTACACAGAGCGGTGGTGGTGGCAAACGCGACAATGTCAGGTAGTATGTGTGCAGTTAACACGTGCACGTACGTATACAAAGTCATTTGCATGGCATAACGCAAAAATCAACTTGAGCCACCGTGGCGCTTCTAATACTTTACGTCATTGACAACGACACGAATACTCGGATTACAGGGAAATCTTAAAAGCCTGAAAGACTTCAATATTGCCAGGTTGCATAAACCAACGAAATCGCAACATTTACTCTTGCTATAAATTCACGATTATAACATCTTGTTAGTAGATATGAATATATTCTGTGCACTATCTAATCAGAGGTAACGGGCTATCCATTTAGTGGGTTTCAAACCTGGTAAGGCCGTCAACTGTTAAATACCTATCATCTGAAGTGTTACTTATTTAGTGAAAGGTCTGCCATTTACGAATATGGATCGTTTAACAACAGAAAATACGCGTAAAAATAGTTAAAACTTACTTGAAAAGTAGTGGTTCAAATGTGAGCTCTCAATCGAACAAAATTGTCGCCAGCGATGAAGCTCATTTCTCACTCGGTGGTTGCGTCACCAAGGAACATTGTCGCATTTGGGGCTCGGATAACCCAAAAGTGATTGTGGAAAAGTGACTGTTTGGTGTGCATTATGGTCTGGTGGTGTCATTGGGCCGTATTTTTTTCGAAAACTACCACAAAAGGATCTACCGCAGCAACCAATCCAGAAGTGGTTAAGTGACATTGTACTTCCTACATGACGGCAAGGTCCAAGCATTATGATGAAATAAAAGTTTCGAATCGAAGTCATAGCTTTATGTGTGTTTCATTTAACTTTATAAAAAATGAACTTTAAAAAATAAGATAAGATAACGGCCATGAATTAGGTTTACTAAAAGTTTGATACTTGCTAAATCAGTACAGAAATTTCAATCAGTTGAACTAAATTCATCCAAACAGCTTTTGAGTTGCCGCAAATATAGGAGGGGTATCAGAAGATGTGTGTAATATTCTTATAAAAAGTACTCTGAATAAACCATAATAAATAATATAATAGCAATAATAATAGCAATGTTATAACATTCAGAATTCGGTCGGTTGTTTAATGTAGACGGATCACAAATTTATGTTAAAGAGAACAATTTGTAGGCCATTACTAAATGCGTAATGTGTGTTCAATTATGCTGAATTTAGTATAATTGGACGAAATGTATGAATCAAGGATTACATAATTTATGCAAAGGCATTCGTTTGGGAGGCACCAGAGAGGGAATGGTTATTAATCAACATTTCCACATTTTACTCATTATTATAACGAAATAATAATTAATTTCAAATTAGGGATAACAGCGGAAAATATATAAATAAATCGGGCAATTTTCTCAGAACTTAATTTACCAAACACCATAAATGGCAAAATTGATCGAATTTGATGTAGTTGGCTGATATGGACGTAAGAAAGTAAGCTATGTGTCATTTTTTGACCAAATGCGTTTCATGACTTTTTAAGCCGATTGAGCGATGTTAATCTGTCTAGCTGCCTGGTTGGCAAACACAATAATTTTCGGAATTTTTTACAAAAAATCAAAAATTGATACAACCTAATATTTTATTGAAACGTAGCCGAAATTTATGGGTCATATTGACCCATCGCTTCCTTCCGATACCTCCCACACAATTTTTCCCCCTATAGGTCTTCGTTGACGACTCTAACCTGAATTTATGTCCATGATATTGTTCTGCAATGCCCAGTAAAACTTAAACCTTAAAAAATCGACAATTATTTGCGCCCCCTCTGCTAACTTCCCATACTAATTTAACCCATATATTCTTAGCCTACTTGAAATATAAGCAGTTGTACAGAACTTAGCCCAATACTTGCGTTCCATAAACAAAATTCTGAAAATTAACCCCTCTTTCGGTACCCATTTAGGTATTCGTTTTAGCCCATTGATTCTTAAGTTTACTCGCACATATTTTATATTGTAGTATTAAGGCAAAGTTGAGTCCGAGAATGAAAAATGAATGGTTTTGCAAGACCTATTTGGTTCATCCCATATAAATCATTAGATTTTATGAAATCCAATATTTCCTCTATATTTTGTAATTAGTAAAATGCAGTAACCTAGTTTCTTTATCCACTGTATTGAGTTATACTCTTATGTAGCTTGGCGCAATATTTTTAAAAGCGACCATGTACTTACGTCCCTTCTGTTGACTTCCAAGTGAATGGCCTCTTTAAACCATGCATATTTAGCTTTATATTTTCCAAGAAATTATACTGAACTCAATCAGATTTGCCGTTTATCTAGCGCCTGATAAACTTAGTTTTGAGAAGTGAAAGGACGACTTTGCATTGACTTTCCCATACAATACCTCTGTATCTAATTCGTAGAACTCAGTGAGTTAAATTTTTGTCAATTGCATAATGCTTGCCAAAATTTGAGAATATCATCCTTGCAGCCGCTCTCATACAAATACTTCCCGTATAAATTACTTAATTTAACCCTCTCCTGGCGCTCCGACCAGTTTTACACCAAAGCAAGTGGATTTTGACTTTGCAACTTAGTTCGATCTATTAAAATTTCTGTGCAGATGTTGGTGTTATTCAAAAACTCTGAAATAGGCTAGTACATTAAAAATGTGTTAAATTTTAATACTCCTTCCAGCTTTTTGAAGTACTACACCACATATTGTTTTTAATTAATGAGAAAATGGTCAAAATATTAGAAACAAGGGGGAAAAAATATAATTTTTAAAAAGTTGGACTTAGTTCTTACTGGAGAAATTTTTCCCTATTGTGTGTTCGTAGTCAAAAATACGCTATTCTTATGCGCAAAATAACGATTTTGTATGTTTTCCACTCAAATTGCGTGGTTTTCTTTGTACTTCGGCTCCTTAAAAATTATATCAGTTATGTCGGATCCTTAAAATGTTTATCAGTTCGGATTAGTTCTTCTAGTTTATATAAAATATTGCTTTCAGTTTAATAAAAATATCCATTTCCTAGATGTAGGTAAGTCTTTGCATGGGCAAGTTTTCCCCACTGAATATGTTTTCTTAATTTCGAAATCAACCTGCCAATAAATGTGAGACACTTTTATGAGAAATTTAGATTTTCTAGCTTTCAGCGGGTAGCCGCACAGAACATTCGGACAAACTTATATGGACATAGATTTGCAAGGTGACTGTGAGGGTTTCGTGAAACCCAAATGCACAGGTTGGCCGATGTAACTTAAATATGTTAAAAGAGTTTTTCTTTCCAGAACTATGTCGTAGGAGAAACTCCTTCAATTCTGTGTGATTTCAACAATCAACACAATTCAATTGCTGCATCAGTCAGTCAGTTAAATCTTGCGTTCTTGTTTGGACACCCTTAGATGGTGCAACTTGCCTCATAAGATAGAATTCCTATAAGTTGATTTAAACAAAATCTCCACATTCCGTAAGCCACAAAATCTCCTGATTACACTGTGCCTGATTTTTTTTTCTTATGAGGTTTTTGTAAACAGAAAGAAAAAGTCAAAACAGTTGGATAGGTTAAAACTATACATTCGAAGGATAACTGAAGCAATTATCGCTGCATTCCTCCAAATTTTATTTATGGTCTTTTATGTTCACTTAAAAATACTAACTAGAAATTAAATATATTTTAAATGAATAAAAAATAATTGATGTTTCATATGAATTATTCATCACACATCCTGCACATACTTTATGAGGTCAAATTAGACTATTTCTAGTTGTAAGAAATGCAACGACAAAAAGGGATGTAAAAAGATGAAAAAAAGTACTTAACAAATGAACAAATATCTATTTAAGATTTCACACCAAAACGTTTCATTTTCAATCCTTACTAGACATTACTTGATTATACATAAACTTTAGTCTTTGGAAATTTAGGGTATTTCATATTCCTGTTGCCAGACATAAAATGTACAACACCAAACAATATTTAACTTTAAATCCGCTAAATAAAAAGGAAGAAGAAGATGTGTACTTTTACCCTTTAGGATGGTACCTAACATTTACGTACGTATCTACATAAGAATTTCCTCTTTGCTGTGTATAAAAGCATATAACTTTAAAATACCAAGCATTTTTAATGAGTTAATTAAGTTCTGTTGCTACCGCCTCATCCATAATAACACCAACAACGACAGCTACTATGATCCAGGGAAACAACACCAGCCAAAAACAACTTTATTCACTCACACATAGACACCAAACTGACGGTGCAGACACATTTACACGTACACGAAACACTCACACAGGAGCAACTAAATCCTTTAATATACGATTTAACCGTGTTGTATAAATTAATCATAAATCCAGTTGAAAAATAAAATGGAATAGTTATGTGCAATAAAATAGCAGTGAAATTACGAAACAACGATGAGCGGAGAATGCAATATAATAATAAAATAGTAGGAATGAAAAGTTCACATAGTGCGTCGTTGTATGAGTAAACGTTCCGCTATTAAGAAAAAATTTGAACAGGGCTCAAGCTGTAAATTGGTAGCTTTACAAACGCTGAAGAAATATGAAATATTAATATAATTGTTCGAATAACGTTACATTCGGAAGAGATTATATTTCCGTCATCTTATGACGAAGGGATTAAAAACTGCGTAATATTGAACCTCTTTCCTTTAAAATGAATTACACACAATCACAAATGTTTAAATTCCATTAATTTAAGTATTTCTGTTCAAAATTAAATAATGTTCAAATGCTCCGAACTAGTATGGTGGTAAACTACGTCGTTTATATACCCATTTCAGACCTCGTTATGGGCCGCTGAGGGCGGTCAAAAATTAGCCGACCAAACGTATACATGGTGCCAGCAGTTTGAAAAAAAAATATATATATTTTGGTGAAAAGTGGCAACTTTATAAAACATATGCTTCAAGTTTCAAGGAACCACGTTGTTTGGTATTTTTAATTCAGCCATCAAGAGTAAACGATCTCAGTGAATTTGTAAACAGGGAAACAATTGATTTCCGTCACATAATTCAAAATTTCCATTTGAAAGGTCTCAGTCCTACTAATATCAAAGCTGAGCTAGATTCAACCTTGGGGAAGTCTGCTCCTTTGTTTACCATTGTAAAATATTGAGCAGCAGAATTTTAACAAGGCCGTACGAACTGTCAAGACGAACACCGTAGTGGTCGACCAATTAAGGCGTTCACACCAGACACGGTTAAGAAAATAGACAAAATGGTATAGGATGATCGTAGACTGAAGGTGCGCGAGCCAGCTAAAATGTTATTCATTTCAAAATATGCTATACATATATCGTATATTGACCAAAGTTATGAAGATGTGAAAGCCTTGCGCAGCATGGGTGCCGCGTTTGCTTTCGATAGAGCAAAAATAGCGCCATGAAGACGTTCCAGTAAAGTGCTTGGCAATGTTTCACTGCAAAAAAGCCGAATTTTCGTGTCGATTTATAATCATGAATTAAACATGATTTCATTACCTCACACCTGTGATAAGCGAACAGCCAAAGTAATAGACTGGAAAGGGAAGGCGTCCAAAGAAGGCGAAGACGGTTTCATCTGCAGACTACCTCATGGCGTCTGTTTTTTTGGGATGCACATGGGACTAATTTTACTGATTGTCTTCAGAAAGGGAAAATGGCGATTATTACTTCAATTTATTGCAGTATTTGGGTTAAAATATTTTGAAAAGGCGCCATTTGACGAAAAGAAATGTATTGTTTCATCAAGACAACACTCAAAGTTTAATGAATTCGCCAGGCTCTTTCGCTCTCTCGGACTATTTTCTATTTTAAACTTAAAGAAATGGCTCGGTAGTAAAAGATTTGCTATAGCGATCTGAATTGGAATTAGGATTATCCGCCGCACTTTCACTAAAAGAAACGATATTTTCGGCTGTGCGTACATTGCGACGGTACACAACCGTATCTGTAACGGATCCAGTCTCTTCAAATTGCTTTATAATCCTGCCTACTCCTTGCTCAGTAGGCCATTATGTCGACCATACTCAGCCGAAATTCATGAAAGGTGCTCACGTTTCAGTCACCACTTTTATAATAAGTTTTAACTATTTTGACGCATTCTTCGGTCGTTAAACGATCCATATTCGTACGTGGAAAATATTGCACTAAATAAATAATACTTTTGAGGACAGGTAATTAACAGCTGACAGCCTTGCCAGACTGGCGGTTTGGAAACCGCTGTGTGGATAACCCTAATAAGAAACATTTTAGTGATTTCGTTATGGCATTTCAGAATTTGTGATAAAATATATAATTTTAAGGTTATTTTTGTTGCAGACGCAGGAATGAAAAACAGCAATAAATATTAGTTGTATTACCCAGTAAAAAATGTTCTTCCTCGTCGTTATATCTACTCGGTATTAAATGCATTAATGTGATTTTTACCAAATCTGTCATTTCGGTAATTTTGCTCAAATTACTTTTTTTCCATACGCTTTATTTAGCACTGTTATTGTACACCTATTTGCAATCGCAGCACTGTATATTTTGATTGTGAACCGATTGTGCCTTCTGCGTTTGCGTTTGCTGTGTGCTCTACTTGCTGTAATTTGAGGCTTCCTCTTAAACGCAAAAAATTGTAAATAACTTTATTTTCTGTCTTCTATACGCATCCGGTCGTTTTTAAATGCTATACATCCTTTTTCATGGCGAACGTTTGTTACGCTCCACCTGCGTGTTTCAGTTACAACAGCTAATCGATAGGGTAGAGGATGGGCCTTTGTTTCTGCAAGAACCTAAATCCTTTCGCAATCCTGTTCACTTCATTTGTGTAAATGTGAGAAGGAATACACTATCGTACTCTGATATCGGAAACATTATTTACACCTACCACCACAACCGGCACTGGGTGCTGGCCGTAATAACTCATAAAACTTTCAAATGTTCTGCGTTTTTGAAAATTGTAATTTAAATCCTTAGCAATTTGGATTTTAAATGTGTACTACTTCAGGCTCTGTTATGCGTACTGTAAGCCATATTTGTTGCTCCGTTATGTTCAATTAATTTTATTAACACATCAAAGGGGAGGAAATTGAATGTTGGTCTCTTAGACAGTTTGCATACGTGCGTTTCGTTATTTTTCATATAATTAACAAAATACAATAATCTGAGCATTTAAAAGAATCGTATGAAAATAATATGAAGCATATGTAGCTCATTCTTGTTTTCAGTATACGAAATTAAATTCAATGTGGAATCTTTGAAATATGCCGTAACAGATGACGCCACTTTCATTTTATCAAAAAATAAACTCCTTTCAGCCCATGAATTTAATGTGGAACAGTTTGTCAAATTCAGTGAGTTTACAAGCAATATATTTTTAGACCCACGGCTAGGCGTGTATTTCGATCATCAAATATGAAGCTTTAACAAAACTTGCCGATTATTCGACTACTCGGGGTGGCCATCTGACATATTTACATGAGTGCCATTTAAGGAAAGGTAGTTGATTGTTGTTTCGGTGCCCAAAGCCACAATGACGAAATTCATGCATGCTAATCATCGTTCGACAGCAGGTTATTATATATATCATGTGATATAGATTACCTATATATTTGTTTTGTTTTGCCAGACATAACATAATTTTTATCGATCGAGCCAGATTTACTTGTTGATTCGGTTTAGCAATACCTGTCCGTCTCTCCATCTACGTTTTCTTGTCAGCGCCGCACAGGTCGCAGTTATTAACCAATTTCTGCGAAATTCAGTACAGATATAATAGCCCCCTTTTAAATTGTACGTCCAAGCTACGTATAATTGTTGTTTGCAATCGGAGTTTTGGTTGAACTGTAGTTAAATTTAATTGTGAAATAAATTTTATTTTAATTGCAGGCCAACCTCGCATCGTTGATATAACTTTTAATATAACCACTTATTGAAAATCGGCTGTATTAGTTATATTTATAGACCAGAGACGAACTCGGTAGAAAATGCGAAATATCGTTTCATACAAATGAGTCGCTTTTCAACGATTGCTCGAATTTTACAAAAATTTTGAACACATACTTGGTCATTTATCTCATGCTAACCCCATTGATAATCCCTGCATTAGATTATCAGCATTTTAAAGCAAATAAAATTAGGAAGCTCAAGAAATTATTTTCAATTCATACAAATCATTTTTCATGAAAATTATACATTTTTATTACCACCCTTTATTTTCTTTTAAAAATAATTTATAAGGTGATTTGGAAAAATCGTTCGGTTTTTAAAACAAATTTATTTACAAAATTTATAAAGAAGAAAACAGTTATTTTAACCTATTATACAATCTCCCTCTTTTTTAAATACTTCTTCCCATCTCCCTGGAAGCTTTTTAATTCCTCTCTCATAAAACTGTCGTAATTTTTTTGAACACAGCCATTCAGTTTGATTTTTCACTTCTTCGTCGTTATGGAAATTCAAATGCTTCAAGTGGTTTCTCAGAATGCGAAACAGGTGACAGTCGGAAGGGGCGAGAACAGCGGAGTACGGTGGGTAAGGTAAAACATCCCACCCAAGCTCTGACTGTTTCTGGCGGATCTACGAGGCAGTGTGAGGGCGGGCGTGGTCATGATAGAAGATGATATATTTCCTCCAGTACCGCCTTCAATTTATCTAATTGTGCAATACAGTAGTACGCATTAATCGTTTGATTTGTTGGGAGAAGTTCAAAAAAGACTACTTCTTTGGCATCCCACCAAATCGACAATATTACCTTCCTGGGGTCCGTTTTCATTTGATTTCCCCCATGGTCTTTTCCACTTTACATTGTTGTAGACTATCCATTTTTCATTTCCTGTGATGAGGTTCTTCAGAAAAGGTGTCTTGTTATTTCTTATCCTTAAGTTATCGCTGACGTCCACGCGATTCAGGCGGTTGGCCTCAATATTGTTTAAATGACTACCTCTGGATCGGTTGCAGCACAGCATACATTTGAGGTAGTTTTCTGCCACTTTTTCGCGCATTTCAGGCGGCACCTGGGCGATAACTTGATGAATGTTGGTTTTCAAATGTTCCAACGTTTGGGGATTGTTCGCGTAAACACGGTTAGTTTAGCCCTCCATATCGCATAATCTTGATGGCCAATTGGCGTTGCCAAAACGTAAAATAACGTTTTCGGAATACTTCTCATGTTTGGCTTGTGTCACCGTCAGTTCATAATCTTCAATTGCAGGCCAAAAATGTCAGTTATTATACGGCCATACCGCTCAGCATTGACGGAAACGGTTTCTTGAGCGTCATTTTCAAAAATGCGATAGTTTCGTCAGCGCGTACATTGCGATGATGCATAGGCCTGACCACATCTGTAACGCTACTAGTCTCTTCAAAATTCTTTATAATGTTGCCAATCCCTTGCACAGTAGGTCAATTATGATGGTCATATACGAAGAGTCCTCCCGTTTTAATCACCATTTTTGTAGTCAGTTTTATCTATTTTTACGCTTTTTTTTGATACTCGTAAATGACAAATCTTTCACTAAATAAATAAACTTTCAGATGATATGTATTTAACAGCTGGCAGCCTTGCCAGATTGGTGATTTTGAAACCATTAAATAGACAACCGTGTATTTGGTATCTATAATTATAGTTTGGTTTTACGTTTTATGCTTTTTGCCATATTTATGAGGATTTTTTAAAAAAGATACACTAACACAATGAGAACGACCGACTTTTTCAGAATTTTGTGTATATACTTGAATTGGTTACTTCCAGTATTTACATCTGCTACTTGAACCAACTGAAAATATTGACTTAGTACAAAATGGCATTTTGTTTAACATGGCAATTCAGTGGAAATGGGAAACTGTTCATCAGAATGTAGTCATCGTTTTGCTGACCACCAAAAGATCCCCAGGGAAAATCTTTAAAACTCATAAAACAACGCCATTTACCCTTTCAGAGTACGCAATCGATAAGTAATAACAATATTTAGCAGCAAAACATGAAATAATGTTGATACCTTCGCCAAAGGCAAACGGCTGATGTTGGAATCAGCACAATTAAAGTGGACGTTAATGTTACGATGGCATTTTCAACATTAGAGTAAAAAGCGATTATGAATGTCACCAACTGGGATACACAGGACTAGAGCAAATAAGGAGAACTGAGAGTGTTGATGTCTCTGTCCATGTACAAGTATGTGCGCGATTAAAACGCAATTTCGAAAATTCGCACTTTTTGTGGTACAAAGATAATTCCGATTTTCAGAATTGGAAGAAGAAGTAAATATTGGCAAATGGTTAAATTTTACTAGACCGGAAGCCCAAAAGTTGAGGAACTGAACATATCTTGAGCAAATTTTCCTTAAGATCTATTCACACTTTAGGAATGAATTTTTGGAAAGTCGCTTCTTCGGAGAAAAACCATAGACAAGAGGGAACAATAACGTTGATATCGTCTAGTCTGAAAAGCAGCGGAATCAGGAAAGCAAATTGTGTTGTTGCATGAAGGATGAAATAATATCAATTTCCCGATTAAAGCGTTAAAGCGAGAATATTGAAGATTAACAAAAAGACTCCCCCAGCGCTAAAAAGAATTGCAGAGGAATATAGCTTAAGATTTAATTTTTATTCTAAATATACAATCACGTGTACGAAGTGCCTGACACTTACTGTATATTTACTAATGTGGGTAGGCGGGTGTTTCCTAGGATGCTTTGTACCGCTTACCCCTAAAACGCAGGCCTGTCTACCTGATCCTGTAATTAAGCAGGCAAAGTAGTGTGTCCTTGTGCCAGGCGCCCTAGGAAAAGGTCGATTGTGTCTTGGGATTCACCTATAATATGACATCAAACTGATCTCGGAACTCGTTTTTCGAAAATCAAGTAAAGGAGACAGTCATAGTTAAACAAGACACATCCTGGCAACAGGTGCGGATATAGAGGAGCCGTCGGGAGGTATCAGAAGATTTATCATTTCCGTAAATATAGTTTTATGACCAGAGACATCTGGTTAATGGACTATTATAGGAGCATGGTGTGCTTTGCTGTGTTGATATTCCCTCCTCGGACATTGAAAATCTATGCCGTAGATTATGAATTACCAGTTCCATGCGAGGTATGATAAAGCAAAACTGGAGTAGCTTGTCTGCGAAACCCAGACCAGAGGGTTCTTCTCTTCTGGTAGCACGGGTGACCAGGGGCCCAAGGAACATTGTTCCTTCCTGGTCAATGGTGTTGGACCCCTAGTGGGAGCATCGTGCTGGTTGTGGTTGCCCGAACAAGTGTTTTCAGTGTTTTTGCGTTGCGGAAGGATTAGCATTAGCTTAGAAAACGCTGTTCTTGTCTATCCGAGGTATTCCTAGATTGCCTCAACTCCTACCCGGGAGGTAGCTCGCTTCATACCAAGTGACTACAAAGGTACCTACTTCCTATCTCTGGTAGTTTGGCTAATCCTTCGGGATTAGTTTGAGTACCCCGAAGGAGCACTTGCTGTCGCTAGAAGAAAGAAAGAACACATAACCAAGAAAGAAAAGTAAATGATTGGAAAACAGTACCTGTGTGGTGGCGCACCATGGGTAAGGCTTTCACAGCGAGACTCATGTAAAACCTTCACATCAGTTGTATATTTATTAAATATGTTCTCTTTGGATGAGGCTAAATTCATTCATTCATTCACTCTGGGGGGGGGCTAAATTCATTCAATGGATCTAATTTCAAAACCATGCGGGCTGGTAACAAATTTCTGAGGGAGATTTAAGCCTTACTTTACGTTTATCTATAGTTTTCGGATTCACATAATTTCCCGCAATTTACTAACAGAATTGTCGGATAAGAGCAAAATGGAGATAGGAAAATTTCTCACATATTTTTGCTCTGCAAGTCGTGAAATATCAGCAACTTACAAGATCATCACATTCGTTGTTACCCAGGTTTAACAAGTATTCTCAACTTTTTTTTAACAACAGGACTATACAAGACAAAATAATTTAGCATAAACTTCCAACGAATTATATTCAAGAGTTCAACCTTGTCTATAGATTATACGAAAGAAAAAATTTAGCGGAAAATTAAATCAAACAAACGCTACGATTGAAAACAATGCACGAAAACTTCAAATAAGTTGCAAGGTAAAGAAAACATATACATTCTGTGATAAAAACTAAAAAGTTCACTCTCTTTGCGGTGAAAAATTATAAATTATACAATTTTCCGACATGTTTCTGTGAATGCGTTATAGAATGTTGCTTATAAATTCCAAAAAACGCGGAGCAGTGCCTCTACAAGAATAAGTACATCCTTGTATTCAAAGTATAACGTTAGTGCGTTTAACGAAAGTAAGAACGTATGGCTTCAACTGAGACGGAAGTCAGGGGAACGTAAGAACTGAAAACAAGTACGCACATTCCTGCAACATAGTAGCAATTGTGAAATATGGAGGAAATTACATGATGCATGCACACATTATTTCATACTCTTCCACAGCACACCAAAACTATCACCTGCATCCATATTTTACCTCAAAGGATGGTAGTTTCATTCCACGTCAACCGACATTGCCTTGCTGCTGCGGCAAACGATTGCGAAAGGGTTTTCTTATAGTGCTGGTGGTTTGTATTATGTATTCGTCGAAATTCTGCAGGATTGTGTAAGAATATTTCCTTTCCGAAAGCTATAGGTATATGAACAATATTGTAAAACATAGGATTTAGGACGCAGAAGCAAATTTCGTCGCATTCTTACTTAACTACCCTTTACAGACGACTGATTGTGCATTATCACAAGTTTGAGAAGTACGGTGTGTGTAAGGTAGCGTGTGCATATTACAGAAACATTTAGTGTGGAAAGTTTCCCTTTTTATCCACCATTCCCCTCCAAAAAAAAAAAAAAAAGAATAATAATAATACAAATGAAGAAACTTTACATATTTCCTTTGTTTTTACAAATCAACTGACATTTATTACTCGCGCACTTGCGATGCATGTTAAAATATGCATCGTTCACGGTAGTTCATACATGCATGCACATATCCACTCATACCCGTATGTGTGGGCATTAAAGGACACATGTATGCAGCTATTCAGATGAACATACACACAGATGCCGGGGCGTGCTTGAGTAAATGCGTGGAAATTGTACTCGATTGAGAAACCACAGCATGTTCCTTTGCTTGCATGTATAATATTCGTAGAATTCTTTATACGTAGGAATGAATCCATTCGTAAA
Organism: Philornis downsi; assembly: GCA_019455685.1. Lineage (NCBI taxonomy): Eukaryota > Metazoa > Arthropoda > Insecta > Diptera > Muscidae > Philornis > Philornis downsi. Next base: position 4,414,645 of record JAHXMU010000118.1, on the reverse strand, counting down.
GCTTGTTTAACGACAAGTTACGGAATAATTGGGAGGATCGAATATGAGAAGTGAATCCAAAATTGGGTTACGAATAAAAACCAAAGCTGGGAAATGAGTAAACATTGCGGCTCGTTTTACGAATTTCTTTAGAAATGTGAATCAGCAATGTATTTCTATTTTCTTTTGATTAATTGGACACGTGAATTTGTCTACGAAATTTTAAACTAACATTTGATTTGCTCGACATAGAGAAACCTAACAAGCCTGAATAGCTGCATGTTAATATATCGATATATGAAATGCACAATAAACAAAACAAATTCCATGAACGGGACGTGGGAGAACTTCACATTCAATAGTATTACACACGTTGTACGCAGTGGAAACTACAGTGAAACTACAGTTTAACGCCTATTCCGGATGTCAGTTAGTGAAGTATTTACCAGACTTGTCGGCAGTGGTAGACGGTTGTACGGGGCATTGAACCCGCGATTATGTCAATGCGACACTGTCAATCAGGCACGTTTGGTTAAATAATTTTGTGATATCTTAACACAGTACTGTTCGGCCTCACGTTGATAGAAAAAAATATGCTAAATTTTACGAAAATTTTTGTGAATAGTGTTTATGATCCTGATACTATAATAGCCAATCGTGCTCAATTTTGGTTTGGTCGATTCCTTCCCTGTAATTTTGACGTCAAAAATGCGCCGTCCTCTTAAAGGTTTGTTGTCGACAATGCCTAAAAAATAATGGAAATCCTTAAGTCCGACCCCATGTAAGCATTGTTTCAATTGCCCAGAAGCTTAACATTACACATGGAGTAAGACTGAGTTTTAAAAGGAACTCGATGTGTAGAAGGCTCATGAGTTAACGCAAAAAAATCTTATGGACTGAATTTCGCTGCACAGCCGAACTTTTGAGGCTAATGGTGACTGGTGATGAAAAGTGGGTCACCTACAATACCGTTAAGCAAAAACAATCGCGGCGAGCTGCCACAAATGGTGGCCAGGCCAGGATTGACTTTCAGGAAAGTTTCACTGTATGCTTGATGGGGTTGGCAAGGAATCTATACTATGACCTGCTGCCCTGCTAGACCAAATTTTTAATTCAAACATGTGTTGTCAATGATTGGACCGTCCGGAGGAAGGTATCACATATAAGCATTGCCCAATAGAAGTGGAATTATGTTCCTTTAGAACAACAACAAGGCACATACGTTAATAAAGACTCGCTGGTAGCTCCGGGTGCTTGTATGAGAAGTTCTTATACATCTATCTTATAGTCCGGATCTGATACAAAGTGAATTTGTTTTTGTTCCAGTATATGACTAATGATTTTGCTGGGGTAAATTCGCCTTAAGGGAAGCTTGTTAAAGTCGACAGTCCTACATTTTTGCCAACAGGCACAAAATTTTATATGAGAAAGGCTTAATGGAATTACCTTCGAAATGGCAAGAAGTTATCGTACAAGATGGTGCTTATTTGACCTAAATCGGATCATTCTCACTAAGGCAAATAAAGACTTCAATGCCATGTGAAAATAATAGATTTCTTTTTCAACATATTCCCCTCTTATTTGGTAGCGAATCGCTGTCATCCACGACGCTGTGTGGCATAATTAAAACAAATTACTTTACTAGGAAAAGGGTGTTGGGTTCATAATATTTGGCCAGCCAAAGTTATAAAGCATGTCTAAATTTGCGCCTGTCCACTTGTTTCTGTGCAGTCTGGGGCATCAACTATGAGTTTTTGGGCCGTAGTTTCCCATTACAAATTGGACACTAATTTCTTTTTTGAAAAGTTGTATAATTTTTAGGAGAGTGGATAATGAATTGTGATATATCTGGCTAATCACAGTTGGAAGATTTCCAGCCTTAATAAACGTATAATGAATTTCAAAGGAAACAGTTTTAAGGTTTTTGAAAGAGAAATGGGTACTATAAATTTAGGCGAAATGCAAACCAGAGAGCAAATTTCAATTAAATTTCCATTACATTTGGGAGAATTCATTACATTACATACATTTTCGATGATTTTTCGTTTTTCATTACCACTAAAATTAGTCTTATCCTTTAATGGCGATTTTGAACGTCCCTTTGGAAGGCTTTTTGTGGATTTGTTTACTACTATTCGTCTGCACGTCAGCAGAAGCGCTCAGTCAAAGAGAGTCCAACTGTTTAATGGTGCTCAAACAAAACGCACGATAGTCAGAAACTATTCCTAAGTTGATGAATGCCAACAACGATCAAATTTTGTCCACCAAAAATCCTACACAAAGTGTTTGGTTTTACAATAACTTTAACTTTGGTGAACAATTTGTATTACTTTTTCGGAATGATTTCAAGAAGTTACTGCATTAAGCTAACACATGAATGTATGAAACTATGAATAATTTCAAATATACGCATATAGGAAGTTTTTTATGAATTTGTATTTGCATATGCGTATTTCCCAACCATAACTTTGTTGATTAATATTTTCGTATTTTTTTTTTTTTTTTTTCAATAAAACGCACGAATTTTTCCACGCTTCACACCTCTAACAGGGCAAATTGCAAAAAATCTGTACATACAAATGGTAAGAAAAAAATAAGACGTTATGTGTATTCAAAAGAATTGAATGAGAATAATGTAATTCGGTTACATACAAATACACATGCAACAATTATTACGAAAAGTAATAAGTTTTTCCCGCCACCCACCTAATAATTACAACAGCAAACATGTGCCTTCGGCACGGAGGAAGTTATACAAATATTCAACAGTACAATATGATAGTATGTGTATGTATGCATGCACACTTCTGTAAATGGGCTGGCTCTCTTGCAAATGTGTTTGTTTGCCAACCCTTCAATTTCAATTTATTAAGCTCTTGTTTGTCTATATTTAAGTCGCGACGATCTATTAATTCCTGTTTGTTTAACAAATGTTCTGCGTTCTTCATTTGTATTAACGCACACATGCATAAATACAAATATGCAAGAATGTATGAGTAATAATAAATAAATAAATACGTATCTACGATGTTGTAGTAATGTTTGTGCGTATTGGTAGTCCTTGCTCTTAGTTTCGATGGGAGTACACGTGAATGTTGCTGATGGTGCTCAAATCCTTACCCTTAAATAATTAGCACTATTCAGGAAAGAAATAGCGTTCAGAAACTTGAATTCACTAATGCAGTGTCTGCAACAAGGCGTGAAAGAACATTTGCTATTGCATTCAAAGTGTGGGCTACAGTTTCGACGGGATTTGTTAAAGGCATGAAATAATGACAATTAGGCAACTTACAGGGTACATGAGTATGTGCATATTTCACCATTGAATTGAAAATAATTATAAATTAATTCCATATTTGTAAAGAGGTTTTCAACTAGGGCCGATGTTGAATTTAAATAAAATAAAGTGCATGAAATATTAACGAAATTATTTTTTTATTTGAAAGCCCCTATGAAATATAACATCACTGAAATCGCGGCTTCGCAGGGTGTTATGAATTCGAGAATTACCATTCTCAACAAATCTACTGCATAGATCCGTCTGAATTTGAGCGGTTGTTTGGGTTATTTTGACTTTGAGTGCATACGTCGATTGCTGCTTATAGCCACATGCAAAAATCCAACGCGACCAAATCCCACTATCTTGACTACCAATTCAAATCACCTAAACGACAGCATTCAACCAGAATATTCTTCGTGGTGTTCGCTGTATGCCACTTATAACCGTTCTGCTGAAACTACATATCGTTCACATCCGTACCGTCCAATTTAGGTAAAAAAGCAATTGATTTTCGTTAATCTGTAGCACATTCCGTTGATGGTGACGGCCTCACAAACGTCATTTTCGAAGAAATCCAGATTAATGATGCTGCCGGCCCACAATCTGCACCAAATAGTAACTTTTTGTGAATACGTTGTCACCTAGTGAATGTCGTAAGGGATGGCATCGTCCTATATAGGGCAATTTTTAATTGTTAATACAGCTAGCTATTCATCAAAAAATGTGCTAGGAATGATTTCATTAACCAATCTTGCAACAAATTAAATAACTATTTTGATAATAAAAATGTTGCACAATCGTGAAACTCGACCTAAAGATTTGGCATCACATAACGATTGCAGCAACATGGCCGCCATAGACCGTCAACTTCGCCAATCCGTTATATACATTGTTTATGTTTACATGTTCACGTAGTAGTCCAGAAACAACTAAGCCGATTAAAATTGCATTTAGCCATCTTCTTCATATTTTCCATAATAATAATCACGATTCTTCACAATTTATTCTAAAAAATGTTCCAAGTTAGTAGTCTTCCTACGAAGGTTATACGTCTTTGTAGGATGACGCTGACTGATACGAAGTCTTCGGTAAAGATAGTCAGAGGACTTAGCGAGTCTTTTTACACCAAACGAGGATTTAGACAGGGCAATAGACTATAGTGCGACTTCTTCAGTACACTGTTAAAGATGATTATGAGGAAAGCTGCAGTTAAAACGTCTGGTACCATCTTCAACAAAAGCCATATGTTACTCGCATATGCAAATGACATAGACATCGTTAACAGAAAACTGCGAGATATTACTGCAGCCTTCTCAAGCAGAAGGAAGCAGCGAAAATGAGTCTGGTGGTAAACCAGGACAAAACAAAGTTATTGGTTTCAACGAACAAAGAATCTGCTCGTTCGGGAAGCTGTGTGAACGTTGAAAACTATAATTTTGAAGTGGTGGAAGAATTCATCTACCTCTATTCCGCTGTAAACAAAACGAATGATGTCAGCATGGAGATAAAGAGGAGAATATTGCTTGCTAACAAATGTTACTATGGACTAAGCAGGAGATTTAATGATAAAGCTCTCTCTTGACAAACAAAAATCCGACCGTACCAGACGTTGGTTCTACCTGTCTTGTTATATGGCGCAGAAACCTGGGTTATGACGCAAGCGGATGCATCAGTATTGGCCGTTTTCGAGAGGAAAATACTCCAGAAAATATATGAACCCATTATCGTTAACGGAGAGTGTTCGCGTCGAATGAACAATGAGCTGTATGAGCTATATGCCGATATCGACATGGTCAAACGGAATAATATACAGCGATTGCGTTGGCTGACTAATGTTGTGGGGATGGGCCCAAATGCTCCGGCACGGAAAGTTTTCGGCAACCAACTCGATAGACGGCACAGAAGAGGGCGACCAAAACTCCGTTGGAAGAACCAGGCTTTTGAAATGCTATCGAAACTTAGTGTGACGAAGCGGAAGAGAAGCTCAGAAGATCGTAGCGCTTGGAATTATTTTCTACGGGCGGCGTATAATAGATAAGGATGTATATTCCAGTCGCCACTTAAGAAGAAGAATAAGGGTAAAGTTTTAAACCTTTCCCTCACGCTTGTTTAATTTTCGGAAATAACCCAGAGTTTTCTCTATAGGGAATAGGGATATGAAAGATTTTCTTCAATGCCTTGCAGTAGATCAAGCTGAAGCATTATATATAAAATGCAGCTGCACAATTCCTTTCTTTTTTACATGTTTCAAGCAAGTTCCAGTGTCAGCTATTTTCAGACCATTTTTTATAGGAAAAACAATTTTAATTTGCTTTTTAGTGAAGTAAATTGACACAATTGTTGGCGGAGTTTTGCTGCAAGGTATGGAGTTATATATCTTAGATAACATGATCTCTTTATCATTTGACTACAGCAACTCATTGTAGTTAAACCCTTAAAAAAAGTACAGCTACAATATTTATTGCAAAGGCAATATTGCACGAAATACTTTAAACTGGTGAATAGACACAAGGTTGTTTAGGCATCTTTTATTTGTCTGAGCTGAAGGTTTTGCACCCATAAAGCATTATGGCCATTAGTACTAAAAATTATCTTTTTCCAACAATTGCCTTCACATCTTATGTGAGTGGTTGTCTTCATACGGAGATAATTTGACCTAATTATAACTCTTGCGGGCCATAGTTCGTAAGCGATGTATCAACTTATCGGAAATATTAAAAACATCTTTATACTCGTAGCTAATTTATCAGCCTAATCAATTTTTCCATAAAAACAATTATGGCGACCCCTTAAAAAATGTATGAAATGGGATGATTCGTTCTAATACCGTTAAACTACCATTATGTAGAGATTTAAATTAAATTTTTTACATTTAATTATGTTATATTCATATATCGTTTGAGTAATTTTCTACACACGGAAATAATTTGTCCTAATTGTAAAACTTGAGAGCCATAGTGCGTGGGTGATGTATCAACCTTATAATAGAAATATTAAAAACATCCTTATATTCGTAGCTAATTTATCTAGCCTAACCAATTTTTCCATAACAATAATTATGGCGACCCCTTAGGAAGTTTATAAGATGGCATGATTCGTTCTAGTACCATTAAACTATCATTATGCACTATATATTATATTATAATATATAATATTTAATAACTGGTGCAATTGCTGCACAAACGCTATTCTAGAACTGAGTTCACAGCTTATAAGTGTAAGTTTTTTTCCCATTGAACCCATTTCGCCCGCTTGTGCTACATGTTGTCCATATTATAGACAATATTTTACCAACACATAGTCAGATATGTGAACGTTTCAGAATCACCCTTTATTAATAGTCCTCTTTCCAGTACATATAAAATAACACGCATATCGCTTTTGATTACTGGGAAAAACACACAGAATATAAACTAAATGGAAGTTCTAGCATAGCACATTTGTAAAATATTTTGAACTACTGCGAGAAACTTAAATTTGTTAGCAGTTTTCTCAGTTTCGCTTTGGAAAAATGTGAGAGAGATCTTTGAAAAGTGATGATCAAATATATCTAAAGGTATCAGCAATATATTTTTAGAAAACTTTATAAACCAATTTAATTATTTCGATACATTATTTATACATTTTAAAAAAGAGGATGCGTGACAATTAATGACATAACATTCTTCGTTTTAAGAACTCCTAGAAAAATTTAATGGATTATACATTAGAATAATATTTTCCCCATTACCTGTTGTTTTCAAAGTTCTTTTTTTATCAAAAATAATATTGAATTTAAAACAGACTATTTGAATATTGCAAGAAAATAATTGTTGTTAAATTTCACCGATAACGTGAACTTTTAAAACTTTAAAAAGAATTTTTAATTTATTTCAGACAACATTGGGTAGGATTATAAAAACTCTTTAGGATCCTTGAAAAAGGTATAAATGCACAGCGCTCCACATTTCGGTCGTTTGGCGATACTGCTCTAGCGTAATCATTTGATGAGGGAATTATCAGTCCTCAAGGAAAAAACTTCAGTTTTATTTCTTAGTCTGTTTTTTTGGTATTAATATCACTCTTGTAGCATTTTTAATGGCAGTAAACCAATTATTTTACAATTTTGCCATGTAAATAAGTAAACCGCACATATACAAGCTTTTGAGTTTCAATCAAATTTAATGGTGATTCCTTCACATATCCAAGATCATCGTTTAATATTCGCTGTGAATCCAATTCATTTAAATTGAATGTATCAACAATAACTTCCATGATCACTTTTAGATAACCGTGTATTTTTGACTCACTTGCGTCAAAAAGTAACAGATCTGACTTGTTCAGAACTACGGGCGTATCCATTTTTCGGTTACAAAACTCAAGTTAAATAAAACACACATAAGGCTATGATTTCGATGCAACTTTTATTTAATTATAATGCTTGGACCTTGCTATTATGTACGAAATACAATGTCGTTTAAATGACTGCCTCTGGTTTTTTTCGCCTCTAGTTTTCGACCACTTTTTTGCTTATATCAGGCAGCATCTCTGCAATAACTTGACGAATGTGGGTTTTCAAATGCTCCAACAATAGGAGATTATCAGCGTAAACACGGTCTTTGACGTAGCATCACAAAAGTAGTCTAAAGGCGTCAAATCGCATGATTTTGGTGGCCAATTGACGTCGCCAAACGTGAAACTACGCTTTCCGGAAACTTCTCATTCAATAAAGCCAAAATCGATTGTGTTGTGTGGTTTTTAGCACTGTCTTATTGAACCTACATATCGTCCAGTTCATAATATTAAATTGGAGGTAAAAAAAAAATCGGTTATCATTTGGCTATAACTCTCTGAATTGAAATTCGGGTTATCCGCCACACTTTCACTAACAAAAGCGATATTTTCAGCAGTGCACAGGTCTGACCACATCTGTAACGCTTCCAGTCTCTTTAAATTTCTTTATAATCTTGCCAACTCCTTGCACAGTAGGCCGGTTATAATGACCATAATCACCCCGTAATGCATGAAAATTGCCAACGTTTAAATCACCATTTTTGTAGTAAGTTTTATTTATTTTTCGCGTTATTCGGTTGCTAAACAATCCATATTGGCATAAAGGGCAAATCTTTCACTAAATATATAACACTTTACATGACAAGTATTTAACAGCTGACAGAATTGCCAGAACGACAGTTTTGAAACCATCCGCTGAATATTTCCACAGATTTTACTCTGAAATTCGTAAATGTTGGTAAAATAATTTCTTGTCACGTGGGTGCAGGCATGATTATTTAACACTTTTCCGAAATTTTAGCTTCTTTTCCAATGTTTTGATCTTTCTCTCCGAAAATGAAAATTATATCTCATAGAAATTATAACTCCATATTGGCAAAAGCAAATCTTTCACTAAATAAATAACACTTTACATGACATGTTTTTAACAGCTGACAGGATTACCAGACCGACAGTTTTGAAACCATCCGCTGAATATTTCCACAGAGTTTACTCTGAAATCTGTAAAGATTGGTAAAAAAAAACGTTCTTGCCACGTGGGCGCAGGCATGAGTACTTAACACTTTTCCTAAATTTTAGCTTCTTCTTCACTGTACACATATGTATATGACAAATAGGATCTCATTCAAAGGTAGTAGTGTAGTTGTAACAACTCGTCAATAAAATGAAACACTGTCAGAAAGGTGATCAGTAGACAACTTTGAATGTCAATATTTTGTAGACTTTTCAGCATGCCATGTATTGAACACCCTTTTTATCTTTCGTGTATGGGAACTTAAACAAATAATTCGAAGCGTATATAATTATGTGTATATGTTTACATACGTACAAAATTATTTTTGTGGAAACACCATAACTATTCATACACATGTATACGACTACTGGGAAACACATTAATAGATTATACTGTCCGCCCGCGCTCAAATAGAGAATATCTTGCAAAATGTATACACGCTCACACAATCCTTACACACATATGTATATATATGTATATAGGACGACATTAGTATAGTGCCATTGTGTGTATACATCTAGCCATATATTTTTGTGTACTGCATTCGATTTGAAGGCTTGCTACCAAAGTTTATGTATTCATAAGATTTCATTATTTTTTTTTCTCCAAATTTGTTGCTGAGTATGGAACTTCTTAATACCTCCATTCCATTTCGTTTCATTCATTTCACATATTTGTTCGTTATTTGTTTCATTTTAGCCAAACGAATAGCAATCGTGTATACTGATTGTGGGCAAATTTCATGTAGACAAAATTGCTGATTACGAAAGTTTTGTTTGTGACATGTACAACATAATAATATTTTAATAATTTTATATTTCAACTTGATATTAATTTTCTCTTGTTTCTCCTTCTTTCAGAACAATTTCATATTTTCGTTGGCGATCTAAGTTCAGAAATCGAAACTCAACAGCTGCGAGAAGCTTTTACACCATTTGGAGAAATTTCGTAAGTATTTCTATAAATTATTAATTATGCTTAAGTTCTTAGACTAAGCTAATATCAAATACGTTACCCTAACTCAGAATAGTTAATAAAGCACAATAATTAAATCTGTACTTGAAAATGAAATTGATATTTGTAACAAAAACTGAATCAGGCCAAACTTAGTTTATAATGCAAATTGCCCAAAAAACGAGAAGAACAAACTGCCCAAGTAAAGTTTTGATAGAAAAATAAAATACTGCAGAAAGAAAAAATATGAAGTCATAAAATTAGTATAAAGACTTCAGTCAAGAGAACTGACTTTCCTGTACATTCACCCAGCATCCCATTGGGTTGATGTAAAAGTTTGAGAGGTGCCAGAAGGGGCGTGGAAAATCGTTAAGTTCTTATCAAAAAATGGTCTGCCTTAAGACCCTGTAAAGCACATTTTTTATTTTTTTGTAGTCCTTCGGTTAGAGATTATAAAGGAGCCACTGATTTTTTGATAAATTGATATATTTGAACGTCTGATACCGCAAGGGGAGTGACAATTGGGTTCACTTTCATTGGCCCTTTTTTTATGAAAATGAGGCATGCCAAGCGCAAACAGTCAATGGTGTTCGGTATCGTGAAATGATAACCATTTTTTTCGTGCCTAGAATTGAAGAAATGAATGTGGAGGGCATGTGGTTTCAACAAGACGGGGCCACATGTCATACAGCCAGAGAAACAATTCAATTGCTGCATCAGTCATTTAAATCTTGCGTCCTTGTTGGGACACCCTTTATAACTAACAAAAATGCCGATAGTGGCAAAATGATTTGTACAAGTGGTTGCCGTACCTAAGAACTTGAATTTTAACGCAGATATAGCTGTATTTCTTCCAGTGGAAGTGATGCTCGCTAGGTGGATAGATAATAGTATTAAAAAATCCAAAAAATGCTCCTTAAACTGAAGTACCGAATAGAATGCCCGTAATCCCAATAAATGTCAAAAGTTCTCCCTTATCCCATTCATGGATGCAATGGAATGCGGTATGACCTTCACAGAAGGCCAGAAAATTGTAATATCAATGTACCTTGAAGCCCACTCATTTAATATGACCTCTAAGATCCTAGCTAAAAAAAGAGTCCGCCCTGCATGTCTGAAGTACTGTAATTTGCTGTATTGAGAGGTGTTTTATTGGTTCCGACCACACGGTTATCAGTGTTGAAACCTTCATCAAATTTACTTTTCAAATAAAAATAACAAACTACGATTACATAGTTGGGCGTTCAAATTCGACTATATTTATCTGGAATTTTTGTAAATTTCAGTTATTTATAACATCTATTAAATCGAAAGAGATAGCCGCAATTGATCCTTGGTTTCCAAAAGTATCAACGGTTTAATGGATTACGACCAATGTTGTCTAACAAAATTTGTGATTATCGCGATAATTATAATAGGTAGTGTTTTGGAGTCTCTATAAAAAGATAAGGATTTAGATGGAGAGAAAACAAGGTTGGAGTATTTTGTAGCTAGAGTCAGTGCAATGTTTACTGTCATGGAATGGAATTTAATAGGGGGAGTGGCTTTAAATTAATTTCAAATGACATATTCAACTTGGACATGGCATACTATTAACAAAAAGTTTACTAAATTGTTTTTCATGAATTGAAATTTTAAAAGAGCATTCGATTTGGCTCTGAGGTCCCTAAATTAAAACCAGAATTATGTCGCACTTCCTAACACAGGAGTCGAAGTTTTACCAATTGAAAATGCTGTGATTTTATCAATTTTGCATTTTGTTATTCAAAACCGTTAGTATGTGGTAAAAACATTTCAAATTTTTAGAAAAATATGCCATTGTTCAACATAGCAACTTTAACGCGGATAATAACATCAAGTCTGACCTGAAAGGCTTCACACGCTGGACGAATAGGACATCAGGTCACATTCGTCTAGCATGTGAAGCCTTCCAGGTCAGGCTCTAAGAATATAAATAACATATAAAAATTCAACATATGTTGGTCTCATGCATCCTTAAATCAACTAATTCAGGAAAACTAAATGAATTCGATCCAACTACGATCGAGGGACGGCGATAGAGGTCCAATATCAAATTCATCAACCAAGATGCGCTGAGCAATTACTTGTCCAGTGGAATATGGCAGACTGCAAACCAGCAGCGACACCCGTCGCAAGCGGCACTATTTTGAAAAAATGTGAAGAAAAGTGTGTTAATTTGGATGTTGAGCAAAATCAGTCACTTATTGGAGGATTGATGTACTTGGAAGTTATCAGTAGACCTGATATTTCGCAGGTTGTGTCTAGAACAGCGCAATTTAATCCTCATCCACATTCAGAACAAATTATAGCAGCGAAACACTCACTTAGATACTTGAAACAAACAATTATAGTATCATTAAAATGCAAGAGCAATCATGATAAATTGATATGATTTACAGATTTAGATTGGGCAACGGATGCGATCGTGTGATCGCAAATCATATAGTGGATTTGTTTTATTTCTGGCAGATGGACCTGAAGCGTGGAAATCAAACAAACAACATGCCGTTTCTCCTAGCTCAATGAAAGCGGAATATATTGCATTGTGTCAAGGAGCCAAAAAAGTTTCATTCCACAGAAGTTTGCCGAAATAAGTCGGAGCTCACAATTATCAAAAAGAACCTACAATCATATATTGCGACAATCAAGGTGCTCAGTTTCTCGTCCCGTTGTACAAAAGCGTAGCAAGCATATCAGACGTACGGTTTCATTACATAAGAAACTGATATCAATCGAATGAAATAAGCGTGAATTATGTGGCAACTTCGGAAAATGCTGCAGATATCTTGATCAAAATACTTACTAAAAGGGAACATATGGCTGCTTGTAAACTTTTAAAGTTGCATTTTTGAGAATTGTACAAAACTTTGTTCATAACGTATTTGAGTTGAATCAGAGTTCATAGTATATAATTTTATTGAAACAACTCAACTACATTCTACTAAGTTATTTGCATTATTTTTGAATCAAAGAACAAAGAAATTTTCCTTGTCATTGTCCTAAGAGTCGTTTTAAAATAAACTACTGAATTTTTTTCAATATAAATATAAAAACAGAAAATAAGAAATATTCTTACAGGTTATCCCTAAAAAGGTTTACCACATCGTATAAAGGGTTGGTATTATGAAAAATTTGCCTTTCAAACCCCAGATTTTTTTTTTAATTTTTCTCCTCACTAAAATTAGTGCTAAGTGGTTGCAAGCTATTGTGCATTTGCGTATAAATATGTATATCGTAAGACCATTTTAATTGCCATTGAATGTAATTTGTAGTGTCCTTTTTATGAACATTAAAATTTTACCGGTTGAATTTTTTTTCTTCCAATTTCCTATTTATTTTGTTTGTAGCCTGACCTCATAGTATTGCAAATGATTTACTTGTGTAAACAATGTTTTATGTGGAGATAACTTACTTCTGAACGCTAATTTAATGTCATTAACTACAGGGTGGCGCAATAGAACGTGCATATTTAAAAAATAGATTAAAAAATAAATACAAAAGGTATAGTTAAAACAAATCTAAGGCATTGTAGAGTAATAAATGGAGTTTATTTATTTAAAAATAACGTCATCTAAATGGTGACCCTCTCTACGACGGCACTCCTCTAACCGCAAACGAAAATTATTGAAAACTTTCTTCAGTAATGCTGGTGTAATGGCTGCCATTTCACCACGGATATTCTCCTTGAGCTGAACGATGTTTCTTGGATTATTACTGTAGACTTTGTGTTTGAGGTATCCCCACAAAAAAAAGTCAAGAGGCGTCAAATCTGGACTACGTGGGGGCCATGGGATATCACCTCTTTTCGAAATCAGTCTGCCAGGGAACATCTGCTTCACCACCGCCATGGAGTCATTTGATGTGTGACAGGTAGCTCCATCTTGAACTTTCAAATTCTGGAGCCAAAAATCCGTCCAACATCTCAACATAGCGTTCCGTATTAACCGTGACGTTTTGGCCCCGCGCATTTTCGAAGAAAAAAGGACCAATCATTCCTCTGCCAGAGATTGCTGCTCATACTGTCACTTTAGGACTATGCAATGGTTTCTGGTGTTTGATTTTGGGATTTTCACTGTTCCAGTAACGACAATTTTGACGGTTTACGAACCCATTCATAAGGAAATGAGCCTCGTCAGAGAAAAGGATATTGTCAAAATTGGAAAATCGATTAAGCATTTCATTAGCAAATGCGAGCCTTGCTATGAGGTCAGACTCTTTCAATTCTTGTGTTAATTTCAGTTTATGTGGATGCAGTTTAGGATCCAATGTTAAATTTCGTTGCAAACTTCGTCGCGATAATTGTAAGACATACGATCTCTTGTGATTCGACATTTGTGGATTTCCTCGTACTGACTCCATAACTCTCTCAACATTGTCTTCGGTCCTAGATGTTCTTGGGCGACCATTTGCTTGTGGTTTAAATGTTGAACCGGTCTCTTCAAAAGCTTTACCCCATATTTTAATTAAATTAGCTTTCGGAGCTTCACTAATTCGCCGTAGTCCATATTCAGCACAATATAGTCGGCTAGTATGAACGAGAGTTCTCGTAAAATGCGCGCACGCAAAATGGGCGACGCTTCCCGTCGAAGTGATTCATAGCGAATAAAACCCCATGAGCCCGCCAACCCAACGATGTAGGCGCCCCCCGCCCGCGCCTTTTCTACCCTGCAAAAAAGATGATGCAATATGCACGTTCTACTGCGCCACCCTGTACTTTCTGCAGAATCACATCCTTTTTGCAGTTCTCAGTAACAAGTGAATAACCCATTTACATTTCCAATATCAACATGGGCATTAAGAAAGTGGTAGTAACACTCTTTTACCATGCCCGCAATTTAATAAAGAATATAAATTTCATTATCGACTTAATTAGTTACTCGTGAAAATGAGATCTAGGTACAATTCTGCACACATCAGCAAAATAAGTTTAAGAAATATTTATTAAACGTGTCAGAGATTTGCAGGATTTTATGCCGTGGTTGCAATTAAAGCATTTTCAAATCTCGTTAAAAGTTAAGTTTCCTCAACACTCATTTAAAACCAAAGCTGTTGGAAATTTGTGTGATCTCTCAGAAGTTGTGCCGTTTTTAAGACCTTTCCTTACTTTCTTAGCATTGATGTGCCTATTTTCCCACCAGGCACAAATCCCTGAACATTGGCACACATACGCAGCGTATAATACGAGAAAACGTTCATGTGCTTAATTCAGATGATGAAAATAAATAAAGCGTGAATGGAAACGCCAGCAGAGCAGACAATCCGTTTCTAGTATTATCATAATCAACACCTTCGTTAACATCAACCAGTGCCACCACTAACCATCGTCATCATCATCATCACCACCATAACCCGCAGCACCTCCTGTAACACCAAGAAAGAAGACACGAAGAAGATGTAAAATAACGAAAATATTATACACACATTTACATATTCAAACGGATATATACGAAACGCAGAATATACTCACACACACAGACGCACACACACATTTAAATATGTAACTTTACATATGCATATCCTTACGTACACACAATCATAACATTTCATTTGAATATTTTCGTTGATTAGGAAAATCTATTCACATGTAAAATGGTTACAATTTAGTTTTTCCCATTCCTAAGCATCAAATATACACCACGATGGGATCCAGTCCATGTCAGTCATGTCAGGATTGTAACACCTACAAATATTAATCAGAGATTTTTGAAAGAAATCTTTTCGAATGAGTATATTTGCATGTACATACAAGTTTTCCTATTGGATTTCGTAACATTTTCGTTGAAACTTTCTTAGTCACAGGTATGATTACAGGAATACAAGCGGAAAAAGAAAACTTATGAATATGTAGTTAAGGTTGCGAATGGAAGTTAAGTACATTTATACTTTAACAACCGTTAGTAATTATGCTGCAAAGACGTTATAAACTAAGCTTAATAATTAATTTAGTGAAGTTAACACTAAGAAATTTGAATACACAGCTTTAAGTTCATCTCCCACCATTTTACAGGTTCTAAGAAGATGAAGATGTGGAATCTCAAGCAGCTGAAATCACTGCTCAATATTACTTTTTATACCTTCCCTCGAAGGACTGGAAGAAAGTACATATACGAGTATGTCATTTGATACGGCTAAGCGTTTAAAGTACTAATTATGTTTCCATCAGGATAGTTTAAGTCGATTTAGCGATGTCCTTCTGGCTGGCTGGCAGCTACGCACCATAACTGCCATAATTTTTTAGAATTACAAAAGTGTTCGCTCTTCTGGTACGATTCATTATTTTCTTTGGTATTTTCATGATAAAAGTTTTTTAAGATTAGCGGCTTATCCCCCTAATGTAGGCGCTGTCAACGACCACTAGGCTGGTGAGTTGAGTTTCAGTAACAGAAGTTATCTACCGGCCTACGACGCATCGGTGTTTGCATGCCATTTAGGTTTCTCAACTAGCCGCCTTCTCACTTTAGCTATCATCAAACGTATGTCTGATGGCATTACCAGAGAATACTTGTCCGAAGGTCGGAAGTCGTGAACCGCTTGGAAAATTCTGCAAAGGAATATGGTTACTCCCAAGTGAATAATAATCAGGGGGCCCAAATTAGGAATCTCCCCATTCCCCTCTTCTGATACATCCCATACAAATCAATTAATTTTCTGAAGTTACTCGATGTAACCTGAATTTTTGCCCGTCATATTTCTTTGTCACAGTCGGTAAAATTTGCAAAGAGTGACTGGTTAATGTAGCCGTCTTCCTTCTACCTCCCCTCTAAAAATGTAATTAAATCAAGTAAGAATGGACAATGTTGGTACTTTTTGCTCAAATAATGGATTTAATCCATTTATCTTTTATTCTGCTGCACCAAACTCCAGATGTGGTACATATTAAGCGTTTGCTAGAGTCCTAGAATGATAATGGATACCATTGTCACAAACCTTCTGGTATTCCCTATAAAAGTTAGTCGATTTGCAGTTGTTAGGATGCAGTAATCGTGGGTTCAATCCATTGTATTCATTTCTAATATTTGCTACTTCCTACACGTGCAATTTATTTAACCCATATATCCGTAACTTAATATTTTTAAAGAAGTTGTACTGAGTTCAGTCGAACTTGGCACGCACAAATTCAGTTCCGAGAATAATAACACTGGTTTTTTTTGATTACATAAACGAAGCATGGTTTTTTAACAAATCTGGGTGCGCTGAATTCGAATCTCGCATAAAAATTGGACTATCACGTCTTGTTAATTTTTTATCACATGCTGGCAATACTGTAAAACAGTCAATATTGACACTACAATTTCACAGTTATTAATTTGACAGAAGCCCACATTCAATCTAAATCTTCATAATAGTAGCGTTTAAGCATGTCAGAGAGATCGCATGTTAACGATTCAATCAATTTTTGCTTTGTGTGTGGTGAATATTTGGTAGGAAAAAAAAGGATATGCAATATCATAATCATTAAGATATGCATATTTACATTATTTTGGTTTTGCTGTCAGAAACTTGAACAAACCGTGAACAGACACCGACAATGTTTTGCAATAGTTGCAGAACTGTTTTATACAGAGGGTCAAATAGCAAAAAGATCTATTTCGATTTTCAATTCCAGTACCTTGGAGAGATTCAAGTAACCACCAAACCGATAGGTATTTCTGTTTAACAAAAATTGATTGGTATTTCAATATGAAGAAACGAAAAAATATATTACTTACGCGAATGTCTTATCGGTGTCCAAACCAGTTCAACACCCACCAAATGATCCATTACCAGTCATTCCCGGTGCTACGAGCATTGAGTCCGAAACATCTTTCACCAGCAGTGGTAGTTTGGTATCAGGCTGATGATGAACGCCATTTAGTGACTCAAACTGAGCTAAATGATCTAATACGGGATTTATATTTAACGAAGCAAGACGCAGAATTACTATAGCTTCACGCCCATTATAGTGGGCGGCATTACCACTGCCCTTCTCGTACCTCCTATACAAGTCTCGTACCGCGAAATTTGTATTAACCCTCATATTTGGTTGTCCGAATTGCACTTAATTTAGCATATATCTACGTACTTTAACAAACTTTGTTCTGAGAATGGAAATGAACTGTCTCATAATTTCTAAGAGGTAAACGTAAGTGAGCCATATAATTTTGCATCTTTTATTGTTAATAAACAGAACAATCTGGGTAACAGATTGCTTTCGATAAAAACTTAACAATTTATTACACCTTTTCTAGCATTCTTATACTTTTTCCACCAATGCAAATCCTTCTTGGATGAAGATATATGTAAACCTCTTATCCGACTTCAACTTTTCTTCTGATTTAGTGTTATTGGTCGATAGCGGCATGATGATAAGAACATTCCACCGCCATGCATGTTGTCGTGGGTTCGAAAGTCGATACAACCCTTCATTATTTGAACGGCGGTTACTGCGACGTATCTGACGAACGCCTTTAATGGTCGAATAACAAGTCTGATGAATACTTCTGAAACTGACGTTCAGAATCATCGTTAGCATATACATATATATCGCGTTGAGCGAGTCTAAAAGTAGAATGTGTGTAAGCTCACTGATTGTGAGAAGCTCTACCATAAGAGTTTTGTTTTGTTTGGTTTTTGTTTTTACCGACAATGGCGCAATGGTCAGTACGTGCAGCTATCGTTTGCATAGTCGGGGGTTCGTTCCCCGATACGGTATAGAGTAATCGATAGGTCTAGTAAATGTCTCTCAAACTGTGACGTTCGTAAACGCCGCTAAACCGTAAATACATTTGAGTGAGTTTAAAAACAAAATGCATGTAAATTTACTGGATATAAGAAGCTCTCATATATCTTATCCATGGTAAAGAAAATTCTTTTTCTTTTTGTTGTACAACTTAGGGTTGTGTTCATTTTCAAAGTTGCGAAAAAATCGATTCTTAGTAGTAAGACCAATCATAATTAGTTACAGAAATTAAACCGAACGATAGAAAGTACATAGGTACAGCGATGAACATAAATGCTTACAGGATAGATCTCAGATACATGGACTCGGAGAGAAAATTGAGAATTGAGAAAAATTGCCGATTGTTTAGCACTTTAGCATCCTGATGTACCTATACAGGATATTCGTCGGGAAGGTATGCTACTTTGTTTGTTTATAATTTTTGATTAACTGAAAGAGAATGGATCTTATATTTATAATTGTTTTATTTAATGTGGGCAATTATGTATGAAATACAATATCATACCCGCCTCCGTTAGCCTCACAAATTCGAGCCCTTTTAGGCACATTTTTCATTACATTCTCACACATTTCGCACGGTATTTCATTAATTTCATCACGAATATTTTGTTTGAGTTGCTCAAACGTTTCTGGTTTGTTTGCATAAACCTTGCTTTTCAGACATCCCCACAAAAATAAGTCAAGATCAGTCACATCAGGCGACCGTAGCGATCAACATCACCATTTCTTGAAATAACTTGTTGTGGAAAGAGGTCTCGCAGTAACTCCATTGTAATCTTGGCTGTACGCGATGTAGCACACTCTTGTTGATACCACATGTTAATCAATCCCAAATCATGCAGTTGTGGCGTTAAAAAGTTTTCAATCATATCACGATATCGCTCCCCACCGTTACGCGGTTTTGCGGTTTCAAAAAAGTAAGGTCCAATGATTCCTCCTGACCAAATTACACACCAGACTGTTACTTTTAACGGTCCATTAATAATGGATGCAAAGCTGGCTGATGAATAATTCGAGGGTTTTCCATTGCCCAGAACCGACTATTCTGTTTATTAACATATCCATTCAAATAAAAATGTGTCTCGTCACTCATTATGATTTTTTCATGAAAATTGGGGTTGTCATGGGCGAGCTGTAACATTTTATTGGCATATGTACGGCGGCGTAAATGGTCATGTGGAAGAAGCTCTTATATCAACTGAATCTTAAATTGAAACAAATGCAAATCCTTGTGCAAAATTGTGACCAAAGTTGTTCTTTGAACACCGAGCTCCTGAGCATGGCATCGAATTGAGGTTGATGGATTGTTTTGAACACTTTTTGGAGCAGCAGTAATGTTTTCAACCGATCTTGCAGTACGTTGTGGTCTATCCTTAGCCCTATCAGCTACATACCCTCTTTCTTCGAAATCATTCACGACACGATAAATAGTGCGTCTTGTTGGCACGTTATTTCTCTCAAAAATTTCACGTAACTTTCTCATCGTCACAGTAATCGACGATTGATTTTGATAAAATGTTTTAACGATTAAAACACTTTGGTTTATCGAATATTTCTTCGTAATAAATTTGCAACGTCTATACTTCACGACTGCCAAATATGAACTGTCAAGACTAATGTTTACCAAAATGGCGACAAAACGAAGTAGTATACTTTCCCGACGGACACCCTGTACTTAAATTATTACCTATTTAGATACAAGTTTTTATAGTATATGATGTTTTGCTAAGTTTCACAGTTCGGATGTTCTTTTTTTGTCTGTCTCACATCGACAGAGATACGAAATTCAAATAAGAAATGAACAATTTCCTTACACGTTCAGATTTGTTAACTACATGGCGCATTTGAATATTTAATATAAGACGGCACAAAATCCGCGTCCATTTGTGTCACTTATATATCCTACTATCTTCAAACAGTCCTAACACACTAAAGAAATTAAAAGGAGAAAATTCCTGCCACAAAAAGAAATAAATTCAAGCATTGCCCGACTTTAAGCCCGTGTACTTGTGGTTAATGTCTTACTTCCCCAACTCCCCCTCCCCGATGTGCAAAGCAATTGTAAGATTTGGGTGAAAATTGAAAGAAAAATAAGCTTTGAATACCCCATCAATGAAAGGAAACAAACAGAAAAAAAAATGTTTTTCAAATAGAAATGTTCAACAAGGTCAGATTTCTAATTTTAAAATTTATTTACCTTTATTTTTTGATCCAAGTCTTTGCAGCAGCTTTGTATATTTCTTTCTTCTTAGTACCTATGAATGCTACGTACAGCAAATATGTAAATGTTTTCGCTTTTATTTTCTGTTCTCGTTTTTTGAGGTTTGAAGAAAAAATAATGTAGAAAATTCCTTTTGACAGCAGCCCCTGAGTAAAGTAGAACATGAATTTTAAATTAGAACAGGTGGCATAAAGTCTTTACGATTTGTTTTTTTTTTTTTTTCTGTTCAGTCATTGCGGGTTTCGCCGGTCTGATGTTTTTGTGTCGCCCAACCCACCGCAACGAGGGTGGGTGGACTCTCAATGAACATGGTCCCTTCTTTTGTTCGGATCTCTCTCGTTTCATTCTGTGGTCGTAATTCTTCATAAGGTTTCAGGCTAAATAGATTGGGCGTATTTCTGTTCAGTTAAGACATTTTACTGCTGATTTCCTTTGGAATATTCTACTCCACCTTCTGTCTGCCCAAAAATTTACATAAATGTTTAAAAAATTCTGTTCGTGATATTTACAATTGTTAGTAGCAATGTCTGGAAAAAAAAAAGAAATTATAATAAAGATATTTTGTGGAGGAATTATAATCTACAGCTTAATTTAAATAAATTATGATGACAGATGAAAACAAGGAAGCGAAACCTACGAATGAACAACCGCCGGCCTGGACAGTGGTCTTAAGTACCAAATAAATGTATATACATACATTTGAATGTTTGTTTAAAAGTTATGTTTGTGTTTAAGACAAAAATATCATTTACAGATTTTTTTTTTTTTTTTTGTTAATTTAAATAGTTGGGAGACATTTCCTGTTCCGGCATTGTGGCGCAAGGAGCGTTAATGATGTTTTATAAAGATATTACCGTATTTCAAAGCTGCAGGGTTTTCAACATCCACCCTGCTGTTGTGAACACTGTATTCTGTTATGAATTATGCTGATAATGGAATGTCGTACAAATACACGACATAGCTTATAAACATTCACATTTGTTTGCTTAGCTTGGAATAGAATTCTATATCCAACATAATCTTTCAATCAGATAGCTAATATTAGTACATGTTTTCCGGAAGATACTGTAATGGGACATCTGTTTGGCGGTCGTTTTTTAATGAATCACATTGCTTAATGATTATATAAATTGCATTACATAAAAACAAATTTAAATAAATTTATTGTGTGGTTTCAGCTTTATGTGGATAATTAACTAACTAATGAATAACAAAAAAAAATTACTCTGCAAGAGGGATGGTTATCTTCTTGCATTGCGTGAGCCTCTAAACAATTTACTTTGAGAATCGCTAAAAGGAAGCTACTGTATAATGACAATTCCAAACATTGAGAAGATTTTAGTAGACTTGTTGATAACTTAACAACTCAGAATGTTCGTCAGACCTACTGAGGTGACAGTCGCAGGTATACCCCACCTTGCCACTGCTAATGAATAATGCTGAAGGCTGTTTGGAAACATTCAAATAAATGTCTCTTTTTTTGGGGTATAGTTTTCCAAGTTGAAATGCTTAAGCCGATGTATATTGGAACCAACTGTAGTGCTACAGAACACGCTATGGCTTAGAACTAAAATTTTATATTCCAAACGAATATACCGCATTTTGAGTATCCTTCTAATACTGAAATATATCTGCTGCAAACTTTAGGTTTTTTTCGAGTAAAGGTTCAAAAAAACTGTGATTAAGCCATACCTTGACTTGAATTAATAACTGCAAACGTAGTCGTTGCTACGAGCAAACCAGCGATGGTGTTGTCCTGTCAGTCTATAACGTAAGCAAGCAAACAAGTAGACGAAGCTTCTTCATTGTCTTACTGAAGGGGAACATTTATTCGAAATACGTATGGCAAAATATCCAAATGGTTTTTTTGTGTTACTGTGACGAGTGTGAAAAACAAGAAATGTACTGAAGAAAAGTTTTTAGTATATTTTTGTATACAGTAAAAAGTTTTAAACGTAAACTTTTTTGAGTTTCTCAAAATTTGAATGGCAGTGTAATACGGGTGCTCTACAAGAAGTACAGATTAATTCTAAATTGCAATATTAAACACGAATTATAATTTCGCTTAATATGATGGTATCAACATACTAAGTATATTAATAAATGATTATACCTTCACCCGGTGGACTGCACGTAATAAAAAGAAAGTATATTTTGACCAAATATGGCTGTCTAGCTGGCTGGTTGGTAGAAACGATAACTACCATAAATCTTTGTGAAACTTGTTAAAAACTATACTGGATCGCATTGTCATAACATTTTGCTCTCTCCCATACAAATTGATCGATTCGAAATTCAATTTTTTCCCTGCAACTCCTAATTCGCAGAGTGCAGCAGTCAAAATTTTTGTCATTAAATTCTTTTCTATTAGGTGCGCAACTAAGTTACCGCTGGTTGTCAATAGATGGCGCCAGCTGTAGGTGCTAGTCGATTCTGGCATAACCTAAACGTCATGAGCCAAGCTAAAGCACATGGTAAACATACCGCCTTGACACAATAGTATTTTTTTTACGTCATATTCTCTTGTCTGTGTGAATATGTATGATTTTGTGCCAAATAATTGTCATATGTGGAAAATATTGATTTTTACGGAGATGCTGCTTTAAGTCAAACAATGTGTCAAGATTGGTTCCGTCGCTTTATATGCATTGATTGTGATGTTAAGGACCGTGCGCGTGAAAGAAGACAAACACCCTTTGAAGACACTGAATTGACGGCACTGGTTGATGGGGATCCATGTCAAAAGCAAGTAGAGTTTGTAGTATTGGAAGTTACCCGCCAAGCCATTTCCAAGCAACTGCATGCGTTGGGAATGATTCAAAAGCAAGGAACTTGGGTTCCTTATGAGTTGAAGCCAAGGCATATTTGACGTCGTTTTTCACCTGTGAACAACTATTTTAGCGACAAAAAAGGAACAGTTTTCTTTATCGTATTGTTATAGGTGATGAAAAATGGATTTATTGCAGCAGTCCAGAGAAAATAAAGTCATGGGGGTTGCCTGTCATGCCTTTTAAGGTTTCCTCAGAATGAACGAAAGTGTTACAAAGCGAAGCCAGAAATATTGACTTAGAAAACGCAATATTTCTCCCAGAAATTGTTCACTAACTAGGAAAAGAAATGAAAGAAAAAAAAAACACCAGAATTAGAATTTTGAACAGACTCTTTTTTACCTTTATTTTCTGAACTTGAACAATTTCTGGCAGAAATATTGCGCTTTCTAAGTCAATTGCGCTTTCTAAGTCAATATTTCTGATTCAGTTTTGTAACACTTTCGATCATTCTCAGGAAACCTCAAAAAGAGCAATTTGACGTTTTCATTTCTATGGATGAAATAAAATTGAATACGAAATAAAATTGAATTTTCAATACAATAAAAAAAAATAAGTTAAATACATTGATTAAAAATAAATACAAAATAAATAAAACAATTGGTGCGCCAAACGATGTGGTTATATAATGTACGACAAGAGGACGTATCTGGCAAAATCACTTGTCAGGCGTTAGCTGGATACAACGCCCTCTATGTTATAAATCACGTATCAACAAATACGCGCAATCTGTCTAGCAGAAACAAACTTTCCCATACAAGAACTGAATCCAGCTTCGGAGTATAAAGCATTCTTAATTTCTTTTAAAAACCGAAAATGCTTTTCCAGTTTATAAATTTTCAAAGTCCTCCACACTAAGGAGTGCAAGTAAGAATTAACCAAATCGGTCCAGCAGGAAGAAAAGTGTGTCGGGATTTGGAATAGTTGACATTTTCACCAATTATGAATTTTTCCTCAAATATAAACTATGTATGTTGAAACATAAAGAAAACGTTTCCCAACTTTTTTGTGTCTTCTTTGTTAGGCTGGCTAGTTTTGGGACCGCCCTCGTATTTAACGCATAAGCTATAATGTGTATGTCTTTTATTTAGCCGCACTAAATTTAGTTAAATTTGCTATACGTTGAGCATTTGTCAAACCAGAGTTTCGAAATAAAAATGAACGTAATTTTCGCGACTCCTCTGGTATGTCCTTTACAAATAGCCTGATTTTCCAAAACTCAACGTCTCCTGTATAATATTTAATTATTCAACTACAGTAGCCCTAAATTTTTGTCCAATATATTGATGATTCACTGCAGACCTCTAACTCTCTGTAGACCAAAAATCTGCCTGTTATAACGCCCCTACTGACACCTGCCACTTATTCCTATTTAACCAACTTATTCTTTGGTTCATATATTTCTAGCATTTATTTTGAATTCAGTTAAATTTGGCACACGTCATACGCCAGGCCTTTCTACTATTCTGCAAAATTGATCGATTTATTGAAATTTAATTTTCCCCCATTAAATCCCGCAATTACTTAAATTGTTGTCAATTTTAATGATGATGATTGAATGTTCAGTGCAAGTTGGAATAATTGACCCGGTAACCATGAACTCCTAGATTTTCTAATTTATTCCACATAACACTGGATTCATATCTTTCATTTAATAGTACTAAATGAAATATACTTCAGGCGGCATCAAAAGGACATTGGAACGCAAAAGGACATTGGTTGAAAGAATACATAAGTTCACCTGACTGAAATTTCTGTAATGATTTTGCCCAATATAGTATGCGTTTATATTAAAATTGGGCCCCAACATATGTGTTTCAATCGATTACAAATTATCTGATTTGAAAAGGTAAAAATTTTAAATTTTCTAAATATCTGTTCGCATATAAATCCGTTGTCTGAAAAAGTTACATAAATTAAAATCTCATCCAATCCTTAAAGTATTGTTAAGCTCATGACAACTTTAAGTAAAGTTACTTTAAGATTTCCTCATTATCATTACGATTCCACTTATTATGAATTTAAAAATTATTGTAATAGAATGTCAACAGGGTATTTGTGTATAATTTTACACTTTCCACACATACCTATATATACATACGTATGTACATAAGCAAGGACTGCAAGGACAAGGTACATGAATTATTGCAAAACTTTGTCTTTTGCCACCAGAAAGTAAAAATAAACAAAATCTCATAATTCTATTTACCTAAGCATGTCTCGTAATGTTTGCAAAGTGAAATTTATGTCAACTATTTTATGAAAAATGTCAGAGTTCTCAGATTACTTGCTCTGATATTTATTATGTTGTTCATTTAACGAGAAATTAAAGAATCACTTAAATTTCTCTCAGCTACCGTGCCTAAGTTGTCAAGACACTGTATCATTTTAATGATATTCTAATTAAAATATTTATAAACTTTTTTACAGCCTCCCATTGCAACTGACAAAGTTGAAAAACAGTTCAAACCTTTATTAGGGTGATCATAAGTCGTATTTGTCGTAGAAATTTCAGTGAGGTGAACTGGTTTTGCAACAAATGGACTAATGCACAGCAGGGCATTTAGCACAACTGAATGCGAATACTGGAATATATTTGGGATAAATTAGCTAATTTGTATGGAAGATACCAGAAACTGGTACACAGTTTACCAAGCATTACATTAAACGCTTTAAGCAAAAATCTGTAATCTGCGTATAGGGGGTTACCAAGGACAAATATCACTAATTCAGTCATATTCTTTCTGATCTAAGTTTATATCAGAAGGGACGTGGTTACTTAATAAAACTTTCTTTTCTGGATACAAAAAGAAGCACGAGTTAACGTAAAGAAACCCTCAAGGACTGAATGTCCATTTTCTAAATGTTTCTCAATCGGAACAAAATTAACCTGTTATTAAAGGAAATGTTATTAGAGTTGGCTGAAGATGAATACAGTATATAACAACAATATCAGGTGAAAACAGACTTGATCGTATCACAGTGAGTCGAGCCAAGATTGATGGTTAGAAAGTTTTTCGTTGTTTGCGTCTGGTAAGTAAATTTATTACTATCGACCTGTACTATCGATCTATACTGTCGACAATTGTAACGGCTGAAAGGAACAGTCGTCCAGAACCGACCAGCTTTGACCAATAGCAGAGGAATTGTGTTCTATTAGGACAACCTTAGGCTCACACATTAATAGTGACTCATCAGAAACTCATGAAATTTGATTGGAAGTTTCTTATCCATTCATCCTCATTTGACAACAATTGTCGGGTTTAACGTGGGTCTCGCTTTGATAGCCTTACTCACGGTGTGCCACCACAAATGGGATTGTTCTTGAACGTGTTTGCGACAGCCAGCGCCCCTTTGGTGAACTTAAACTAATCCCGGACGGATTAGTCGAAGCACCTTAGAAATAGAAAACAGGTTCCCTTGGAAAAATTTCCTCAGGGCATATTTCCTCTCTCTGCCAAAGTACCTTTGAAGTCACTGGTATGAAGTGAACTTCCTCCCGGGTAGGAGTGAGGCCTATCTAGACACCTCGGATAGACGAAGAACAGTATTTCCCAAGTTCCCGCATTACCTTCAGGAGATCCTGAAGCAATAACACATCCGTAGAAAACACAGCCAGCACGATGCTCCCACAAGAGGTCCTACGCCACGACCAGGCAAGAACAAAATGTTCCTGGGGTCCCTGGTCTCCCGTGCTACCAGAAAATGAAAACACTCTGGTCAGGGTTTCGCAGACAAAAGCTGCTCCAGTTTCGCTACATCATACCTCGCATGGAACTGGTCGTCCACCGTAGCCGTCTGCACAAAGCGCAGCCATGCACCTGCAACAATTTGCAGCTACGTGCCTTCCCGCAATGCAAACGCATACAAAACTGGAAAAGAGAAGAAGAAGAATAGAAGAAGGGAAGAAAGAAAGATAAAAGAGTACTGAGGGATGCTGCTCCAACACACCACCACATGCATTGCACATTGCGCAACACACATGACAGTGCATCTTCACAGCAGAGCCCCTAATCCCTAACACCAATTCATCCACCAAGCCAACCCCTAACGCTCCCTACTAATACTCACTTGACATCAAGTGGTTACCACCTGTACCTGTCTATGTCATATGATTTTGCTGGTAAAAAATTCGTCTTCAGAGAAACTTTTGAAAATCGGCTGTTTCAGTTTTTTGCCACCAAGGTTAGGGTTTCTTCGACAGAAACATAATGGAATTACCATCAAATTGCCAGTATTATCGAAGATTATTGTGCATATTTGCCCCTAATTCACTGTGCTAAATGTCATGCGAAAATAATGGATTTGTTTTTACTACACCTTGTATCTTCATTCGAAGCAATGAATGTTACATACGTAAGATCCAGAAGAAAGCTTGCGAGGTACTAAGAATATTTGCACCTCTGTCTGGCTAGCTGGTAGTCTCGTTTCTGAATTAACATTTCGGACACTTTGGTGTCATTGATTAGAAAACGGAGGTGTTCTTTTCGTGTTTCCGATTGTAGAAAGATGTAATACCTGGCTCTTTATTTTCGATTTAGAACAATTCCTACTTCTTAGTCGGCGTACTAGTACGCTTCTTTTTGACCAACTTAATATGGAAATGTGTTGTTATTTTCTGTGAATTAACGAAAAAAGGATGCTATATATTATATTTTGCTTTTGTGAATATGTACTCATTTTTTGCTTACTTTTATTAAAGCTAAAATAATAAAATCCTTAATATTTGTTGTTTTTTTTTTCAGTGATTGCCGTGTGGTACGCGATCCGCAAACCTTGAAATCGAAGGGTTATGGTTTTGTGTCCTTTGTCAAAAAATCGGTAAGTCACCAATTAAATAATCAAATTTCCAATCACACCGTACATCCGCATTAGGAAATGACTTTATTTTCATCGTATCTCATTTTCATTTATCATTATTTTACAGGAAGCTGAAAGTGCCATAACGGCAATGAACGGCCAATGGTTGGGATCTCGTTCAATTCGAACAAATTGGGCCACCAGAAAACCACCGGCGAGTAAAGGTGAGTCTGCCAATGAATGTAGACAGGTTTTTTTTTTTTTTTTTTTTTTTTTTTTTTTTGCTTTTCACATGAAATTTGCATTTATTTTGTGTTTGATTTACAGCCTTCCAAAATCTCCGCCCATAATACTCCATTAATATGTAATTATCTTTTTATGTTATCTGAAAAAAAACAATGTTCAAATAAAATATATAAATAAAATTAACATAAAAGGTACATATTTTAGTGTATTTTATTACATTTAGTACACCAATACATACATATTTACAAAATTTATTTGCATTATTAAAAGCACGTTTATTTGTAACTAGATCCCTAATGGGAAAGAGAAAGATATAAATATATTTGGTTTGCTATTCCTTAGAGATGCTTCATAATTTAACCAATTTTGCATAGTGGAATAAGTAGTAGATATATCAGTTACATATATAAATAATTCAATTAGTTGTGAGAATACTACATCTGAGTGTCATTATATGTGCTTTCTCACTACACGATATCAACTTGAGCTACGACGCTTCTTAATATGAAAGCTGTATTGCAATTTCCATATCCTCGAACCTTTGTAGACCAGGTATTTCGAGCCCGTTAAAAACATTTAAGTTTAACTTGACTTCTTCGATCTCTTAATGTTATTCATGAATCACAGAAATGTTTTAGCTTTTAATTTTTAAATTCAACAAACTAACGGAAAACTGCTTTAAGTTGATGTTAATAAATGTACTTCAATGAAGACACAGTTCCAACCAATCATAGACTACTGTATAAAAGTGCGTTATTGGAAACCACTGGGCTACTAAATAAATACTAAGCATAGACTAATAACCGCACACTGTTCCAGCGAGATATAATGGAGAAGTTTCCAACAAAATATCATTGCAGATTGTCCATCTATTAAGCGTTTTATGTCTTCTTTCTATCACAATCGTTAAAAACTTTTAAAACCCAATTAGTATACCACTCATTAAGGGTGACGCATAAGTAATGTTAACGGCGACTATATTGAATGCGCTCTTGTGCTTCATTTAGTTTTAACTCGTGACCAAATTGCATCCTATTTGGGTAAAGATGTAACATATGTAAAATTCTTTGCAAAATTCTACAGCAACTAATTCTTATCCATGACTATCGATGATATAACCAATGAAATATATTATTAGAATTTCTAGTCATCAACAAATTGGGATGGTCCCATAGTTTTTCTACAAACTACTACTGAATATTTTTTTCTATCTCAGAACAAACAATAAAAAATTTAAAAAAATTTCGAAATGTCCCATTGTCACAGAGGTGAGTTTCGTCCTTGTAAAGGGTGGCGCATAAGTAATGTTAACAGTGACTATATTGAATGCGCTCTTATGCTTCATTTGGTTTCAACTCGTGAAGAAATTACTTCTTATATGGGAAAAAATATAACATATGTACAATTCTTTGCAAAGACCGCCTAGACATCTCTAATTGCTGAGAACGTCGCCTGGTGGAAGTTTCGGGGTTTTCTTCAATACTTGCTTGCACTCGAGCAATGGTCACTTCATTTCGAACTGCACGAGGTCTTCCAGCACGCAGAAGATCACAGACAGTCCCTTGTTGTCCAAAACGCTGAACCAATCTGTAAATTGTTAGAGCGTTAGGAGCATTTCGAACATGAAAAAAATTTCAATATGATCTGAATAATCGAATGCTGACTTTCAAAGTAAAATTGAACAACTTTGGTTCTTTATTCTGTGCTGAGCCTTTCCATTATAAATTTCCCAAGTATTATTTAGTAAATTCTGTAAGG
This sequence comes from Philornis downsi, assembly GCA_019455685.1. Classification (NCBI taxonomy): domain Eukaryota; kingdom Metazoa; phylum Arthropoda; class Insecta; order Diptera; family Muscidae; genus Philornis; species Philornis downsi. The sequence continues at coordinate 4,384,333 of JAHXMU010000118.1, read as the reverse complement.
AGACGAAAAAAAGACAAACAAAAAATGTATTCATCTCAGCGTTACTTACACGCCATTCTATATCCTAGAATGACGAATTTGTGTACTGTCACATAAAAAAAATTTATGCCGGTTATACATAAATTTTTTTATTTGGCAGTGCACAAATTGGTAATTTTAAGGTTAAGTACCAAACGGTACAAAATCGTAACTAAGTTAATAAGCAGTGTATAAAAAAATTTAAAAAGAAATTAGAGAAAGGAAAATGGTCTAGAGATATTTTCTATTGAACTTTAACACCCTGTTTCATAATGAGAAATAAGCTAATTTAGGAGCACTTAGAAAAATCTTTAAAGCGCTTACTTGTCATAGCAATCCACAGAGAATTTATGATAACCCGTAGCCGCTTTCATCGGTTCTCAGTTGCAATGTATCGGCTGACAGCGAATATTTCAGGACAGAGAGCCAAATTAAAAATTCTGAAAATTATGTCAGAGATTTAATATTCAGGTCTTTAAATATATGCAAAAATTGTCGAGCTATGAATGCAGGAAGAAATGTTTCATTTGTTATTAGTATTAAAGTTTAAAATTGTTGCCAGAATTTTTCGAAAATAATTTCTTGTTTCCACTATACCGCTCGCTTCAATAATAAAATATTTTGTTAGTTGTTTGTTTTTTCCAGTTTTTACTCGGACCAGCTATACGAACATTTGACAAAATTACAAAATACATTTTTGATACCCAGTATAAAGGATAATTTGTTTGTAACGAATCAAGTATCAACGTATTATAAGTGTGTGCCCTAATAGAAATAACAATTCAAACTAGTTTGTTCTAAATCAAACTTAACACATATTTGCATGTCTTAGCATAATTTATACTAGTTATTATAGTTTATTACCTAAAACTTTTGATGTTAGTTCTAAGAAGGCTGGATAGGGTAAATAGAAAAGTGAAACTTTTAGCCTTCGTTTGGCGACACGATAAAATACTAACATTTTATTCGCCGGTTAAACGTCTACAATAAAGGGAATACAATTCTTCTCGTTGTTAAATACTTAATAGAACTTTGCGATGAGTTTCTTTGTTGTAATACAATAAAATTAGCATTATTGTTTTAACAATCTAATTGCAACATTCTTATATGTTCATTCAAAAGGCATGGTTATATTTTGTATTTTTATTGATATGAGAGAGAGTGTAACGCATTGAGAGTATAAATTAGAGCCTAGGAATCTTAAGACGATTTTCACTTTAGAATTTTTAAGTCACATTCGTCTGCTTCGGAGATTATCTAAATGACAGACACGATAATACGAGTAATTCTATGCCAATTCTATCGTCCTAAATCCTATTTAGAAAAAAGTAAAAATTTTCTTCTTATTGATTGCAGAAGAAATGAATTCTGAAGGGTTTCAATATTTTATTGTTACTTAAGCAAGTAAATCTCACATGAACTGATATCTCATATAAAATACTAAATTTATTGTAGTTAAAAACGAATGGGAATCTTGGACTATGTGTGTTAAATTAGATGATTTTTATGGAGTGTACCAGAAAGGTCGTCATTATATTTCTAAATTTTAGCAAACTCCTCAACGATATACTGTGTAACAACAGTTTATGAATTAAGGATTCCAGCTGGGTGTGGCAATAGCCTTATTTTCATTCTCAGAACTTTTATTTACCAAGCGTTTGATATAGCCCAAATTTGATTGAATTTGGTGTAACTTCTTCAAAGATATATAACTAAGAATATATGGCGTAAATCGTTCATTCGTATGTTACGCACCAGAAAGGGCTTTTGTCGTTTTTTTCTCTAGGTTTAAAAGTATAGGAATTTAATGCAACTGACAAAAAACTATGCTAAAACATCATATTAATTAGGAACTATAAGGGAGTGATTAGGTTTCAGAACTCCGAATAATTTGTGCGAATACTAAAGGACAGCGTGGCTATTTTCATTCTTGGACTCTGCTTTGCTTAATGTGCACCAAGTTTAATAGAACTTTATGCAGTCCAACAGAAATATACCAACTTAGGAATATACGGATTAAATATGGCATTTCTTTGGGAATTATTAAAAGGGAAGTAACGACGCAGTCTACTTTCATTTACAGGATTACATTTATGAACTGCATGATGTGTCCTAAATTTGATTGGACGCTGTATAATTGCCTGAAGCATCTCTATATGAGTTAAAACGTTCACTTGTACGAGAGATACCACAAGGGGCTGGTCGATAGATCCCATTCACAATCTTCGGCTACGGTGTGACAAAATATTAAGCTGTGCCAGATATTACAAAATTTAGTAAAAATTTTGCGAAAGTTGCGTTTCAATCAACCTTTCAGCCAGATAGACGAATCTCGCTTTGCTGACTTGAAAAGTCTTAAAACACTCTTGGTCAAACGATAAATACAGGGTGGCGCAATAGAACGTGCATATTTAAAAAATAGATTATAAAACAAATACAAAAGGTATGGTTAAAATAAATCTAGGGCATGGTAGAGTAATAAATGGAGTTTATTTTTTAAAAATAACATCATCTAAATGGTGACCCTCTCCACGACGGTACTCCTCTAACCGCAAACGATAATTATTGAAAACTTTCTTCAGTAATACTGGTGTAATGGCTGCCATTTCACCACGGATATTCTCTTGAGCTGAACGATGTTTCTTGGATTACTGCTGTAGACTTTGTGTTTGAGGTATCCCCACAAAAAAAAGTCAAGAGGCGTCAAGTCTGGACAACGTGGGGATCATGGGATATCACCTCTTTTCGATATCAGTATGCCAGGGAACATCTGCTTCACCACCGCCATGGAGTCATTTGATGTGTGACAGGTAGCTCCATCTTATTGGAACCAAATTCTGGAATTCACTGTTTTTGAACTTTCAATTTCTAGAGCCAAAAATCCGTCCAACATTTCAACGTAGCGTTTCGTATTAACCGTGACGTTTTGGCTCCGCGCATTTTCGAAGAAAAAAGGACCAATTATTCCTCTGCCAGAGATTGCTGCCCATCCCGTCACTTTAGGACTATGCAATGGTTTCTGGTGTTTGATTTTGGGATTTTTACTGTTCCAGTAACGACAATTTTGACAGTTTACAAACCCATTCATAAGGATATGAGCCTCGTCAGAGAAAAGGATATTGCCAAAATTGGAAAAACGATTAAGCATTTCATTAGCAAATGCGAGCCTTGCTATGAAGTCAGATTCTTTCAATTCTTGTATTAATTGCAGCTTATATGGATGCAGTTTAAGATCCAATGTTAAAATTCGTTGCAAACTTCGTCGCGATAATTGTAAGACAGACGATCTCTTGCGAGTCGACATTTGTGGATTTCCTCGTACTGACTCCATAACTCTCTCAACATTGTCTTCGGTCCTAGATGTTCTTGGGCGGCCATTTGCTTGTGGTTTAAATGTTGAACCGGTCTCTTCAAAACGCTTTACCCATATTTTAATTAAATTAGCACTCGGAGCTTCACTAATTCGCCGTAGTCCATATTCAGCACAACATAGTCGCCTAGTAGCTATATATGAACGAGAGTTCTCGTAAAATGTGCGCACGCAAAATGCGCGACGCTTCCCGTCGAAATGATTCATAGCGGCTAAAACTCCATGAGCCCGCCAACCCAACGATGTAGGCAACTATAAATCTGACATCAATTTCGTACCACGTTATTTCCTTTATTCTTTTCATAATTCAAAACTGCTGCCAAATTCCGAGTCCTTATTTATTGAACCTCTCCCTTTGGCGAGGCCTTATACCACCCATGAGAAATAAAATTTCTAAGCTACAGTCCACATCTTCATCCATCAAAGTAAAGTTTAGGCAATTTCTACAGTACTTTAAACGCCATCTTCTCGACAACACATTCAAATGATGTATATCTTAGTACTTTGGATGAGAGCAGAAAAGGAAAAATTCGGGGTTGATTCATGTTAAACAAATTCTAAAAATATGTGAATATTGCAGGACTTTCGCTTTGGTATTTATATCGTTCGGTAAGTATTTCTTAACATAATTCAAAACTACGTATAGTAAACTACAGTAACTGGCGGCACTTTTAACTGCTAATTACGTAATAAAAGCTGAATGACCTAGTCGCTGGACATTGAATGAAAACGAATATTATATATAATCAATCTGAAAGGGAGTTTTCAGAATTTCAATGATTTCCATGTTTATGAGGAGGGGGATAGATTATATCGGCTTCGTCTGACAAAATCTCAATATTAGTTGTACCACATCTTAGAGTTTAATTCGAATCGCCTGAATTCCAATCATTGTATATGTGGTAATAATTTAGCCACCTGTTGGCTGGATTAGCAAATTACGTACAGTGTTAAAAGGTCGACAACTGTCGACATGTGATATGTTATTTGTTTTTTATTTCACATTTTCAACACAAACTATTATCATAAAAATATATACTTACTCGTATATCATGCAAAAAGCCTCTGGAAGAGAAAGGAAATCTTCGTGTTTATATTTCGCTTATTTGTCATAAACGTTTCTTTAAACGTAAGGTATAGGGTGGTAGTGAACATTATATGTATTTATATATGATGTTTGTTTGTGCGGAATTTATTTGTATGTATATGTGAGGGTGTTAAGGGTTTATTCAATTTTTTTTTCTTTTTGTTTCTGTAAGTGTGGTTGGGGTTTATTTCCTCCTGCTGCTCGTCGGCCTTTCGTATTTATATAAAAGAATTTTTGATGTTAAACAATTTTCATGGTTTATGGTACAATATTTTTTGCATTTATATCGTTGTCATAAAAGACGCCTTCTTGCGATATAGACACAACTTTTCTTCTCTGTTTTTTTTTTTTTTTTGCTCTGGTCTGATTTTATGGTTGTTTGTCGACATTCGCCTCAAATGATTGAAGGCTATATCGGTATAATTTCGTATTTACATGTATATTTGTTTTCTTTATTCCTTTTTCTGTTGGCTTTATTTTTTCCTTTATGTTAACGCTCTGGGAGTTCGCTTTTGTTGTCCGCACTTGGGATGTGGATGTTTTAGCTAAATAAAACTGTGCTCCGAAACTGTTTATGGTTACATTTCTCCTTTGCCTCCGTAACATATTCTTTATCGTAAATGTATATTAAATATGCTGCCAATTAAATGGTATTATATGGATTTGACATGTCTTATTCGTGCAGTTTTCACTTGTGAGTAAAAAGTGAGCGGTGTTATTTGGTAATAATTTGGATAATATAAAGGCCACATATTGTGCATATTTTGAAATAAATATAAAATCTCCAATACGAGTAACACATGTAACAAATTTATTTTTAAAAGTCACTTTACACAGGTGTAATATATTTATTCTAAGTCGATAAACGTTAGATGTTATATTTGTATGTCCATACGTCGGTTTAATGTTTTTTAAATACTACAATCTACCAAAATTTGTTCGCTGGTTTCGATATTTCGGTATGCATCAAATCTGTAAAAAAAAGGGGAGCATACACAAATTCTAATCAAACAAGCTGAAGTTGTTTTATCTCTTACACGTTGGTAATTAACCACCATGGCTACAAAATTTCTCACAAGAAGTGGGCAAATTTACACATCACTCACAGCCGTGAGTAACTGTTGCCCTTTTTAAATTAACTTTTATATATAGTTAATTTTAATCAACAGGCTGCAGTTGCCTAAACCTATGTTCGTTGAATTGATTAATAATTCACCGTAAAATTTAAGGAAAGTCCATCAAATAGCTACTCCCGTTCCGAACAAAAGAGCTGCGCAGCAAAAGCACAGTTTGGTATCAAATTGTGATTTATACACCATACTGCACGAGATTGGTCGCCCCGCAGCAAAAGAGTACAGACTGGGCATTTTTTACATACCTGCACGTGCAGACACCTAAGGTAGATAGAACGGTCGATACTACATTGCAAGGTTGCAGTATCCTCACCGGCAGAAGACGGGAAAAACTCCAAACCCCTTTCGTTCGGGGATGGTGAACGGCAACCATGAAATATAGACATAGGAAAAACCCATGCCTGTTCGTGCCCACCGAGAGGTCAAAAAGATACAGATGACGAACCCGAGACCTGCCCGTGTGTATCCCTATCACCTTCAGTACCAGACAAAGCCTCTGGTCAAACTCTGTAGCTAACCTACTCCCAGTTTCAACCCCTTGCATTCCAGCGACTGGTACCTCTGCACACGAGCAACAGCTGCCGCCTATCAAGCTGAACTAGATTGTGGGATCAGCATGATCCGAGCAGTTTCGCAGCCGCTCAACCCTCAGTTCAGACTGCCTTGAAAATATCAGCAAACCTACTTCCTAGAACTGTGCCACAGTAGCCCTACGCCAAGCAAACGTTCTAGAACGAAACACCGTTGCTCTAGCCAAAATGCCCTGGGTAGAGAGCGTGTTACTGACTATCCAGTCGTCACCTGACCTAGTTATCACTAGTCCCTGGAGGTTCGTTATATTTGCACATATCATAAGGGGCATTCGCACAAAACATGCCGCCGGTCTATGACTGGTGCACCGCAATTGCACGGCTCGCGATAGGACAGGCTTTCTTATGCAGGAAGGCATTAAGTGACCCATAACCAAGACAGAGATTAAGACCAATTCTCATTGTAGAGCAAAAACAATATTTGAAAAGATCGGCCTATATATCCGAGTATATCTTATTCCTAGTGATCCATCGATGAATTCTAAGAGTATCACTTCAGAAAATTACAATGTAGCTTCTTTTATTTTTATTAGTCTTCACACTTTTGCATTAAAGCAAAAGGAAGTCGAGTGCAGGTACGCATAAACCAGTTCAACTGACCGAAATTTCTGCATTAGTTTACTTTCTCACAACTAGAGGTCTCATCAGTAGTATATAATATAGTGTATATACGATAAATTAATACATTCTACTGAATAACAGTATTACTCAATCCTCTAATTTGCATGTAATTATGCCCATCACCATGGATAGTAAAAGGTATCTGTTATTCGGCTTGTGGCATAAGGTTTTTCAAATAGAGCAGGTCGGTATTGAAATGGAATAAAAAACTGAGTGTGTGATATCTACGAAATTTCAGAAAATCCGATATGGAACTGCATAGCGAGGTCAAACCATACGATCTTGGTGGCCAATTCACGGCGTCTAAACGAGAGATAACCATACCCTAAAAATGTTAATGCAGAATCTTCATTCATTTACTGTAAGGAACGTAGTGCCGTTCTGCTGCAAACACATGTCTTTCACATCCACATCCTTCAATTTGGGCTAAAGGAAATTGAATATTGTTGACACTTAGCATTCACAGTTGACGGTGATGGTTTCAACAGCACCCTTTTTGAAGAAGTACGAACCAAAGATGCCGCCGGCTCAAAATCTGCACCAAACAGTAAGTGTTCAGGAACACATTGCCACCTGGTGAACGTCATCTGGTTTGTTATTGTAATTTTGTAATGTGCCTTATGGCTGAAACTGTCGCAAAGTTGTCTCAAGAGTACACGCATTTTGATAACAAAGTTTTGTCATTTACACACCTTGCTCGATGCTTGCCATGATGGTTTGCCATAAATGACACAATAATATACAACAAAGGTGATGACGGCGCCTCCATTACCGCCACGCACTCAAAGTCAACCTGGACTATTTGGAAAGCCCGTTAAATGCTTATGTAAGAAAGCACAGAATATATATACCTATATTTTGGATTATCGTAAATATGGACATCGATTTAACCGTATCCATCAATTCTTCCATCAGAACACTTGGCCATTTAATGCGTGATACGCATCGAATCGCCTGAACCTTGTGCCTGGAATTTTGCACAAAATGTTTCATCCATCCATTTCCATATTCAGTCTGTGAATATTTTTCAGAATTTTTCGAAAAACTTCCATTCATTCATTTATTTTTATTAAAAACTAAACTAAAATGATAGAAATGGGAAAGTAGTTAATTTAGTTAATGAACAGTGAAAAGTTCTATTGAAATTCGTATACTTTTTAAAAGACAATCCTAATTTTGAACGGGTAATTAAGAATTTCCTAAAAAAAATGAGCTACATCGATATATTGGGAATTTGAAGTAGACATTTCCGATGCACTTACTTATCTGATGATGAGCCGGTACGTCTTTCTTGACACTAAGAACTGGAGATGCCGCAAATGGTCAAAATTGGTCGATTAGGAAATCCTTTCCTAACAAAGGAACGAAATTCACTGTTTCCGAAGTGCATATTTTTCGGTGTCTTCTAACAATTTTACTGTATTAGGGATTCAGGAAGGACCCAAGCAATTTTCTATGTATTCGTAAAAGATCGGTCACATTGTATATTTAGTTACTGAAGTATACTAAAAACATGCAACAATGAGGGCAAAGATGTAGTCCTCTCTAGCGATCGTTAATCAAGGGCCAGAAGTGTAAGAAGGTTCAACAGAAAAAAAACTTGCCAATATAGGGAAGAATTCCACCACAATAACAGTGAAGCTTTTGACATATTTTTTAAAATTGTTTACTATTTGTTCGTTAATTTTCTTCCACTTCCATGATGGCCGATCAACATACTATGGGCCGCAAATGTAGCAGATAGAAATATTGGCCCAATATGAAAAAAATTGCTAACATAGGGTGGCGCATGAATAGCGATAAGATTTGATCAGTAAATACTTTTTTTGTTTAAGTCTTTGTTTTCGTTTTTTTACAGAATTAACTAAATAATAATTGGGAAATTTATGATGGAAAGGCTTAGCACAGAACAAAGAACCAAACTTGTTCAATTTTACTGTGAAAATCAGCATTCGATAATTCAGACACAAAGATCATATTGAAATTTCTTTCATGTTCGGAATGCTCCGAGCGCTCCAACAATTTATCGATTGGTTCAGCGTTTTTAGCGATAAGGGGCTGTCTGTGATCTTCCGCATGCTGAAAAACCCCGTTCGAAATAAAGTAACCATTGCTCGAGTGCACGCAAGCATTGAGGAAAACCCCAAAACTTCCACCAGGCGACATTCTCAGCAGTTAGAGATGTCTAGGCAGTCTTTGCAAATAATTTTACATATGTTACATCTTTCCCCATATAAGATGCAATTTGTTCACGTGTTGAAACTAAATGATGCTCAAGAACCCATTCAATATAGTCGCCGTTAACATTACTTATGCGCCACCCTGTACGAGGACGAAACTCATCTCTGTGACAATGGGACATTTCGAAATTTTTTTAAAATGTTTTATTGTTTATTCTAAGATAGAAAAAAATATTCAGTAGTAATTTGTAGAAAAACTATGGGACCATCCCAATTTGTTGAAATTCTAAAAATATATTTCGTCGGTTATATCATCGATAGTTATGTACAGGGTGGGCCAAAGAAGACATACTATTGTTAAGCACAAATAACCTTTTTATTTTTTGACATATTTATTTTTCTCTTTTTGTAGGTTATAATTGAATTGTTGGAAATTTATTATGGAACCCTACAGTACAACACAACGCGTTAATATTATCGAGTTTTTCTATTCTTCTCAACGATCAATTGTTTTAACGCAGCGTAAATATCGGTAACATTTTAATTCCAGATCAGCTCCCACAGCCTTCAGATTAGGAGTTTGGTCGGTCGTTTTGAGGAACTGGGTTCAGTGGCCTACCGTCCTGGACGAAGTGCCCATTGAAATATTCGCACTGAAGACAACGTGGAAACTGTACGGCAGAGTGTTGCAGATGATACATCTGTCTCAACTCGCCATCGTTCCAGCCAATTGGGCATTTCCAGAACGACATTGCGTAGAATTTTAAAGTTGGATCTTAAGATGTACCCATACAAAATTCAAATTGTGCAACCACTGCTACAGCAAGACCACCAGGTCTTATTTGTAGACCACTACTTAGGCCTTATTTGGCCCACCCTGTATAAGAATACGTCGTTTTTGATGGGTAGGCCTGAAAGATGGGCCAGCCAAATATTGTGTTCCTATAGAACATTTCGTTTGTTCATTTGCTTGAAATTTGTTTTCAGTCAGCAGAAACCAATTTGCAAATGTTTATATTGATTTTGTCTTTAAATTTTATGTGTCATCATGGGGTTAGTTATATATTGTCCTTCCAATATTACGAAAACGTGTGCTGTTTTGCAAACGAATGCCTCATCTTAAATTACAGAAGAAATGGACAGAACTTTCACATTTAAAACTATATGATATGCCACACTAATTATAGACAATCTATCGTATTTGTGGATCTGCGTGAATTTTTTTTACGGCCTCGAAAAAGGAAGCTTTTCAGTAAGCAATTCCAGCAAAAGACTTTTAATACATTTTTCAAAAATCGCTTTTTCCTTGATCCCAAAGATATTGACAATAAATGCAAATTTGAAAATAAAAATTAATTTTAAGAATTTTTGCAAATGTCGAAATAATGCCAATAATAGGGTAGCATATTATAGAATATGAATTTATTTAACGGGTTCGATTTGCCTTTCTTCCCACCTACTAAATGCGGGTTGGTGCGGAACTAAACCCACTACGGTATACAGGAGCCGAAAGTCGAAATCGGAATAACTCACATATTTTCATCACAAGACGTTCGATAACAAGGATACAAGTGGAGGCTTATTTTAATCAAAATTAACATAATGAATGCACGATTTGTAAGATAAACATTCATAAATATGAAAGAAATATTTGTCCAAGAAGACTTTCATTGGCAATCATGATTGTGTACTTTTAAAAATGTATTAAAAATTTGTTCACTATACTGAGTGTTTATAACATGTATTCACCTACACATTTGTTGGCGCGCATTAACGCAATGCTAACGGCAGAGCTCTTCCCTCAATAACGTTCTATGCGTAAGCTTTGACATTAATTGAAATAACAAAAAAAAATACAAAAAAGAAATGACGAAATCTCTTTAATTTCCCCTAAGACATTGTCCTGCTAATTATCTACGAAATTGTTGGAAACATTCCAACCTGTTACTAATAAATTTTATCTTTATCAAATCAAACAATACCTGATGAACGAGAATTTGCCTACCGCGCCCTAAACCATTTGCCACAACCACGGGCCCTCCTTCCTCCGTCGATATGGTGCCACGTAATGTTGGCGGTAGTTTTGCGCTGCCTAATTGTGCTTTGAAACTTTATGAAAAGTTTGATTTATAACAGAGACTCAATGTGGCACAAAATATATTTATATTCATTCGTTTTTAAGGTCGACTGCTTTGAGTCAAAAGTCAACTGAGCGAATAGTTACCGTCGAAATTTGTCATTCATTCAACACACACACACATACGCAGCACCAAAGATGTTTAAATTGTTGAAGGCAGGGAATTTCACGTTGAAAGGGGTACTGCCACAACACAATGAATCAAGTTAAAGGAACTTAATTAAGTTCGCAGCCTAATGAAGTAGCGGTAGTCGAACGGGTGGCCGACTAAGTGGGAGTAGATGACTTGGTTGGTGTTGGTTGGTGGCAACAACGAAATAATAATGCCATGTGAACAGGTAGCGCTCAGGCATTTCTTTTGTTCATGTCACATAAAAAGGAAACAGCAGATTTCGTAAAAAATTATGATATGAAGTATAACAAAAACAAAAGTCGTTTAACGTAAGCTTAGAAAATACCCACAAAAATCATAATTAAATTTCCTCTTTCCCTCCGGTTGCTTTATAAATGAGAACGGATCATCAGGGACCAGAGTGTCGTCGTAAATTTTAAACTTTTCTTTGTTTTATACATTCTTTGCGCCATTAGGGCCTAAACAAAATGTTTGGTAAACATTGAAATGAGGAACACAGGACGAAGTATATACAAGAGTTTAAAGGGTACGATGTTGTGAAGTAAACTTGGGGTTTAAGGTTTAATATTGAACCATATAAAACATTATTTGAGGAGGGTAATACGTTGTTATACACAAGAGAAAAATGCAAATAGCAGAAGTTTACAGAAAACTCGCTTTTAATGCCCGTATCGTGGTAATATGTAATTTATTATTCTAGAATATTGAATATTTATTCTTGAATTATTGATAATATTTCAATAACATGTATTTCACTTGATCCAAAATAGAAATATTTAAATAATTTTACAAAGCTCTCTTTTGATTTTGTTCCTTTCACTTATTTTCATTTATTACCGCATAACAGGCTTAGCAGTAGCTGGGAAAATTCAATGGCTTCTGATAATTCTAATAAAAGTAATTTTCCTAGATTTTAGCAGGTTCTATAACGCAGTACAAGTAGTGTCTAAACTCGTTAGTTTAGACAATCAATTTTATAATAATTTTATATTCTTTGTCTATTCATTGAATTTTGCCAACTGAAGTCCGTACAGTACTTTGTCATTTGAATTGTTTATTAAATATCGTTCTACGATATGTATCAGTAGTTCGATAATATTACTATTGTGAATTAAAAATATCACTCAAGTTAAAGCTTTCAAATAAGCGACGAAGTCTCATCACAGTTATCTAAATTGTAATACTTCACTTCATTTTTACCCATCATATGGTGAGCAACTGCATAGTGCCAAAATAAACGAATTAAATTTACTAATTCTTTTGTTTTCATTTTCTCGCACGCATATAACTTCTCCCTAAGAAAACATATACGAAGTCCAAAGCTATAGTCGTTTCTAAAAATAGCGACAATAACAATTACGTCACAGACCGATCACAATTTGAAATAGTAGTCTCCTCTACCTGCCTCTTCCACCCATCACCAAGTCCGCATACAGTCCACTCCAGATCCATCAGCTATCAATCACCCTTGCAATTCCCCTTCAACGCTCAACATAGTTTATTCAAGTAGTAAAAATTGAAATAAATGCAGTCCAAAAATTAAATATTACAGCGGTAGTATTAAATTTCGTTAATTTGGGCATTGTATTTGGGTGTGGCAATGACTTCCATTATAGTTTTCAGTAAATGCATGCCGTCTGCCAAATTTGACTGAATGAAGGAGATGAAGCTAATAATAAATGGAACAAATTCGTAGTCTGTGTTGGAGTTACCAGAAGAGACTTGGCAATTTAACCGATTTTTTTTAAACTTTTGCGAAATTTTGAAACCAATGCAACAGTAATTTAGGTTACTGTAACCTATTCATGACAATTTACAGAGGAAAGGCTACATTTCACACAATTGGTTCATTTGGATGGGCTGAAAAAAAATCAGCTGGGGTATGTGCATTTTGCGGTCGCGTTTTAGGAAACTCTTAATGCGTTCTAAATTTAGGTAAGTCTGAGAATACACGGATAAATTGGTGAATTTTTTGGGACGTACCAGAAGAGCCATGGTTAAATATTATAAACCAATGCAAAAGACGAAATTACAAATTACTGCAGCCTGCTGGGGTACCAGAAAGAGTGAGTCCACATATCACATTTGCAGTCTTCAAGACTTTTCGTAAAGATTTACAATAATTATCGTGTCACCAGCCAGCAAGACTGACGGACAGATAGACGGTAGTTTTGCGCTACCTTGTTTTCTAAACATTGTAAACTAATATAAAGGACAAAATTATAAGTTGCTGCAGCCTGCGGAGATACAAGAAGGCTTGAGTCGACATAGCACATTTACAATCTTCAACACTTTTCGTAAAGATTTACGATAATTATCGTCTCTACAAGCCAGCCAGACTGACAGACAGACAGACGGACATCTCTAAACGGACTTTAAATACTATTAAACATATCTGGTAAAAAAAATACTCAATAATTAGAAGAGATTTTTCTCAGCATAACATTTTTCCGAATCAAATGATACATGACTTCATTCGTTCGGGAGAAGGTATAAAAATGTGCATAAGCTTAAGCGCATACCAGCAATGTTAAGCTTAAGATGCTCGCTTAGGAGGAGGCACATTATTGGGGTATTTGTACAAACGGCCCCAGTGAGAATACCGAATGGGCGAACAGAAACAGATTCTCGGGTTTCTCTCAATGGGAAGCAATGCTTTTGAAAACGCAAACAAAGAGGATTTTTTTCTGCAGTAAACGTCTCTAATTTTAAAAAATTGCGCTTAATTAAGGCTACGGGTGTCATAAGTTTTATTTTTGGTCAATTGTATTATTTCAGCAAAAGTGTAAAAAAATATAAACACAACATCGAATTACAAAGGGTACATTTTTAGTTGTTGCCTTTTTGTATTTCTGTAACCACAATTCTCTATTATTTTGGCAGAAAAACCAACATTCTTCCAACAACAAAACCGATTGATAGAAAGACTTACCTGAAGGCTACTCCCATAAGTGTTCACTAAAACAACAGCTGGCTTTTTTCAAGTTTATGCTCTTCCACTTCATTTTATAAGTGCTACAGCGTTAGCGAATGATCCTTCAATTATGAAGGTGTTTGTGTTTGAATTTATTGATAACTCTTAAGAGATTATATGCTCTCTACCCTCATCACATATAATTTGATACGGCCAAAAAATGTTACTTCCAGAAGGAACCATCAAAAGTCCAAGTTCGAAACAAAATTTTTCAATAGTAATTCCCTATTCCTTGACTGACAATAAGCTAAATCGCCACGCGAAGTCGGGCACTACTCATACAAATTAATCGACTTACCAAAATGTAATTTTTTTCCAATGCCAACGACAATTCGTAAACTAAAAGTAACTTAAATTTTTGATAGTTGTATTATATTAGGTGCGCAACTAAGTTATCACTTTTTTATAAAAATGCAATTTTATTATGAAAACATGTTTATAAATGATTCACTGAAAGTATTGCCCATCGCTAGCTACTACTTTTTTCCATCTTTCTGGCAAAGCTCGAATTCTTTCACGGTAAAACTGCTCATCTTTTGAGGTTTTCCACGAACCTAGTCATTCCTTGATGTTGCCATATATGTGGAACTTCTGGTCGGCCAGACCGCTTCCCATTGAGCAAAATAAGCGATAATCGGACGGCAAAATATCAGAAGAATATGGCGGATGGGGTACACTTCCCATTTCAGCATTTTCAGGTAGATTTTAACAGGCTTGGCCACATGAGGCCGAACGCTGTCATGCTGAAGAAACACTTTTTCGTGCCTCTCCCCTAATTGTGGGCGCAGAACTCGGCTTAATCGCAATAACTGAAGTCAATACCAACCCCCAGTGATGGTTTCGCTTAGTTTCAACAGCTCGTAATAAATAACACCGACTTGGTTTCACCAAATACAGAGCATAACCTTCGCAGCGTAAATATTCTGCCGATGCGACGACGTAGAATCATAACCGGGCAGCCCCCCTGACTTCCTTTTCCCTGGATTTCTGTAATGAGTGCATTTTATTTTTTATTATTTATCATACGTTACAATACGATAAAGAAACTCATTCCCTTTTTGTCGTTGAATCAGAAGTTCGCAAGCGAAAAAACGACGCTCAACGTCCCTTGGCTTCAACTCATAAGGAACGCAACTTCTTTGCTTTTGAATTATTCTCAAAGCATGCAATCGCTTGGAAATCGCTAGGCGGCTAACTCCTAATACCGAAACAGGCTCTACCTGCGTTTGACACGAATCCCCATCAAGCAATGCCGCCAATTCAGTGTCTTCGAAGTATTTTGACTTCCCTCACAGGAACGGTCGTCAACATCAAAATCACCGTCTTTAAGGCGACGGAACCAATCTCGACATTTTGTTTCACTTTAAACAATATCTCTGTAAACATTTTGAAGCTCCGAATGAACTTCAGCTCCAGTTTTCTTCGATTGAAAGAAGCAAATCAATATTTCTCATATATGATGATTATTTAAGCCAAAATCATACATATTCACACAAACAAAAGAATATGACGTCAAAAGAAAATCACTATTGTGTCGAGGCGGTATGTTTACAGTATGCCTAAGCTTGGCTCATGACGTTTAGGATATGGCAGAATTGAATATAGCACTTACAGCTGCCGCCATCTATTGGCAAACAGTGGGAACTTAGTGGTGCGCTTATATAAATTACAAAGTTGGCCAATTGGGGAAAAAATCGTTAACTGTACGTTTAGTAACCTATCGATTTAACCCTGGCACTCCGCATACCTTTGCACTAACCTAAAAGGATATTTGGTGAAAGTTCACCTTACACAAATTTCCAGTTTTACCAGCCAGTTAAAATCGGTATGTAAGATAATTTTGTAGTTATGTCTTAAATTATAACTGAAAAGTTTGTGACGGCTTTCTTTGGTATTATGTGGTGATTTCAATGCTAAGCTAATTTCAATTATTAGGTTTTTGGTGCAAAACGGCAGGTATTTCCCACACATTTTTCGGGTTTCGCAATCCCTCATTTTTTTACGCAAAAACCTACTAATATTCATTAGAAAAATTCAATAGGTAGAAAACAACTTTTAAAAGGTATTGCAAATCTCGCATTTTTCACACGTACTACTCACACGTATCCACACACATTGTAAATAAAATATGTACGCCGCACACATTGGCAAAATGGATGTATACAAAAATATGAGAAGGAGCCACTAGAATACAATAATTGGCTTTCCGAATGTTTTAAAAACAGCGATATGTTTCTATTATGAATTAAAAT
This sequence comes from Philornis downsi, assembly GCA_019455685.1. NCBI lineage: Eukaryota > Metazoa > Arthropoda > Insecta > Diptera > Muscidae > Philornis > Philornis downsi. The sequence continues at coordinate 4,367,838 of JAHXMU010000118.1, read as the reverse complement.
AGAAACTATTTTTGCTTATTATACAGTAATACTATTCGAAGTTTGCAATTTAAACTAATGCATTTTATAGTTTTTATAGTTTGTAAACTGTCAAATAAAGCCAGAATATCTCAGTAGAACTACGTTGGAGGATTTTAAAATCCCAATGTGGATAGCCTCGCATTAGGACCGCCTTATTGTAATCGGAGAAAATATTATGCATTTTAAAAATCCAACAGTTGTTGAGGTTTGGTATTTTACAAAAAACCTTGACACTGGGGTAAGAATCGAATACGATTTGCTCTACGATGTGCTGTATATTGACAGTAGTTTTTATAAGTACCAAAATTAAAATAGGATTTGTGGTCCTCTGCATCTGATGTGAAACAAATTCACGTTGACGTTCACCGTAATGCATATAATATTATATAATAAAACAGATGAAAAATGTCTGTTATTCCAAATATTATATTTTTTTATTTTTTATATTTCATATCTGTACTATATCACTTATTTGTCACAAAAAATACTGGCAGACTGTGCACGGGATGACGGTACAAGTGAGTACCTTGCTTATGATTCAGGTTTCTAAATTCCATGTAACCATTTTCCTTTCTTTGATATTTGTTTGCTTCACTTCCCAAACTTACGTTCTTAATCGGCTATAATTTCAGGTTATCTTCAGTGAGTCTAAAATAGAGTGACAAATTCCAGTATGTACCAAGATTTGAAAAGAAGATTTGAAAAAAAAGAAGAAAACAAAACTTTCAGGAAAAAATTTCAAATAGGCTTAAAAAATACATATAAAAACTGTAAAGAGATTAATGGATAAATTTGCCAAAACTGGGTCTGTTAGTGATGTAAAGACACCAACGCGCCTTCGACCAGGTCGATCGACTGAAAATGTCGCAGCTGCATGTGATGACGTCGCTCAAACTCCATCTACCTCAATTTGACACCGTGTTCAGCAGATTGGTGTCTCCAAATCCGCTATGCAACGAATTTTGACGAACGATTTACATCTTCATGCATACAAAGTTCAATTGACTCAGGAACTGGGTATTGGAGAGACAACATGAAAATGGTGATTTGGTCGATAAAATCATCTTCAGTGTCGAGGCCCATTTCCATCTTGATGGCTTCGTCAATAGGCATAATTGCCGCATTTGGGGTGAGGAAAATCATCGAGTGATTCACGAGAAGCAAATGCATCCTCAACGTGTCACTGTGTGGTGTGGATTTTGGGCTGGAGGAATCATTGGACCTTTTTTTATGAAAATGAGACAAGTCAAGTGCAAACAGTCAATGGTGTTCGGTATCGTGAAATGATAACCAATTTTTTCGTGCCTAGAATTGAAGAAATGAATGTGGAGGACATGTGGTTTCAACAAGACGGGGCCACATGTCATACAGCCAGAGAAACAATTCAATTGCTGCATAAGTCATTTAAATCTTGCGATCTTCTTGGGACACCTTTTATTTAAAATACAGTTCATCAATTTCATTCATCAATTCGTAGAAATTTAAAAAAAAAGTTTAATATTCTGACTGGTTGAAGCATTTTTTTTTTATCATTGAATCCAATTTCTTTAGAACACTATTTTGAAATTTATTATTCATTACAAATTTATCCAAATCCATAAAATGATTTTTATTGGCATAGAACATACAACTCTTTTTCTAAACAATTCAAATTTGTTGAAAATTGTGTGAATTTTTTCTTATTATATGATACATTTCCATTAATGGTTGTGCAAACTGTTGCACAATGATAGGGGCTGTTTTACTTGGCATATCAATCAGAAAACTTCAAAACTTCTCTAACGACTTTAGAGTTGCATGATTCATTTATACAAGCGAATTTGTTTTTTTGTTTTATTGTGTTATTTTGTGAGTTAACAAATCCTTCAAAATATATTATTAAAGAACAAATTTGTACCCAAACTTATTATTGGATACTCGCTACCCAATAGTTCCAAATTTTGATCTCTTATTAAGATCTCCTCTAAAAAAATACCCTTTCAAATCCGTATTCGTCTCAATGCCGCCTTTGATATACACCTATATTTAAGAACCTTCAACCACAACTAAAGTTAACCGAATAACAGCATCACAATAGATTTTTCCTTTAAATAATTTTTCGGAAAATATAATTGTATTGATCTACTAATTGATCAATGTCTATTCAAGACAAAAGTTTAATATACAGGATGGTTAGTTTTCCAACACTAAGAAACTCGAATAGCTTTTCTTCAGTCATAGAAATTATTTTTTCTTTAGACATAAAATAATATTTAAAACAATGAATGATGATGCGAATAATTGACGCAATTCCTGGTACAGCCTTCCCTTCCTGGTATAGCAACAATGACGCGAAAGCAGACCTAATAAAGATGTTTTATTAATCAATAGTAATACTAAAATATGCTTATGATATTTTGCTGTACTTTAATGGTGATCGAGATTTTCCTGATGCACTGGAGAATAAAATAAATTATTGCCTCGACTGCACTGTGCAATGGACTGTTCACAATTCATTAGTGATTAATCCGTTTAAGACTAAAGCTATTTCGTTTGGCTGCCCAAGTAGTAATGCAGAATATAACATATATTTGAGACGCAGGAGAATTGAATTTGTTGATAGTTTTAAATGAAAATAGGATTTTGAAACTCATATTGGCTCTGTGTGCTCCAAAGTATATGGTGTATTACGTAAACTCTACTCAACTAATATTCATCTGACGATTAGGGTCAAATATAGACTTGGGCTTGGGCGCTTCTAATGCCTCAAATTATTTATGGGCTAGAAGTGGTATCGGGAACAACATCACTGAATGTTTCGAAATTGAAATTTTCAATAAATGCCGTTGCAAGATTCATTTTCAGTGTACGTAAGCGTGAACACATCTCCGTATATGTGAAAAGAGTGTTAGGTTGCCCTTTTAATAATTTTGTGAATTATCGTAATTTAATGACTTTTTATGAGGTTGTCAAAAGGGGGGTGCCTGTTTCACTATATGGATTGTTTCAGTTTTCACGTTCGACAAGAAATATACAAATCATTGTACCTACAATAAATATTTCAGCATTTAAGAGATCTTTCCTTATTAGGATAGCTCGATATTGGAACCATTTGCCTAATGACGTAAGAGTATTCTCTTATTCTAACAATGTTTTTCGTTCAAGAATTTTTGCACACTTTTCTCCAATGGAAATTTAATAATTGCATGAATTAGTAACAATTAATTAGGATCGATATAACTTTCATTTTAATTTGTTTAATATTATTTTTTTCTTTTTGTAATTACGGCTGGGGAGCCAACGTTGCTGATAATATAGATTTATACATATACATATATATATATTTATACATCTATTTAAATAGATTTAAGAGTGTTAGAGATACTCAAGAATTTATTGCTGTGTGATACGCATTTTTGGCCTTAAAGGCTTAGTATTACTGTTTTTTGGAAATAAATAAATAAATAAATAATATAGTAATAAAACATCTTTATTAAGTACGCTTTCGCATCATTGTTGCTATACCAGTAAGGGAAAGCTGTACCAGGAACTGCATCAATTATACACATCATCATTGATTGTTTTAAAACATCCAAATTTATTGTATATGCTTTGTAAACTTCTCGTTGGCGTTTATCCCACAAGAAAAATCAGCTCCGCCAGGGTCAGTAGGTCCAGAAAGCCATCAGAGTGTAGAATTTCTTCAAATCAGATTATTGGCGAATTTTTGCTGCCATTCTTCTATAGCATGCCAGGCTGTGGGAGAAGGGAAAAGATGTCAAAAAGAACTTTAGTTCTTGTATATATAAGCGATATCGTGGTAGCAACATCACCGTCCCAGAAAGCTTTGTAGGGCATCATAAATTCATAACCCTGATACAGTTACCTATGGAACGTTTATCGACGTTTTCCTTGACATTCCCTTACGTATTAATTGTTTAGCAAAAGCCAGTAAATATTACATTCGTAACCCGCTTTTAACAGTAGTTTCTTCTACTGATGTTACCACTTTTGGACTAACCAGTAACCGCACTTTGTACAGGGTGGCGCAATAAAACGTGCATATTTAAAAAATAGATTAAAAAATAAATACAAAAGGTATGGTTAAAATAAATCTGAAGCATTGTAGAGTAATAAATGGAGTTTATTTTTTAAAAATAACATCAACTAAATGGTGACCTTCTCTACGACGGCACTAATCTAACCGCAAACGAAAATTATTGAAGACTTTTTTCAGTAATACTGGTGTAATGGCTGCCATTTCACCACGGATATTCTCCTTGAGCTGAACGATGTTTCTTGGATAATTACTGTAGACTTTGTGTTTGAGGTATCCCCACAAAAAAAAGTCAAGAGGCGTCAAGTCTGGACTACGTGGGGGTCAAGTGATATCACCTCTTTTCGACATCAGTCTGCCAGGGAACATCTGCTTCACCACCGCCGTGTGACAGGTAGCTCCATCTTGTTGGAACCAAGTTCTGGAATTCACTATTCTTGAACTTTCAATTTCTGGAGCCAAAAATCTGTCCAACATAGCGTTCCGTATTAACCGTGACGTTTTGGCCCCGCGCATTTTCGAAGAAAAAAGGACCAATTTTTCCTCTGCCCGAGATTGCTGCCCATACTGAGCCTCATCAGAGAAAAGGATATTGTCAAAATTGGAAAATCGATTAAGCATTTCATTAGCAAATGCGAGCCTTGCTATGAAGTCAGACTCTTTCAATTCTTGTGTTAATTGCGGCTTATGTGGATGCAGTTTAAGATCCAATGTTAAAATTCGTTGCAAACTTCGTCGCGATAATTGTAAGACAGACGATCTCTTGCGAGTCGACATTTGTGGATTTCCTCGTACTGACTCCATAACTCTCTCAACATTGTCTTCGGTCCTAGATGTTCTTGGTCGACCATTTGCTTGTGGTTTAAATGTTGAACCGGTCTCTTCAAAACGCTTTACCCATATTTTAATTAAATTAGCACTCGGAGCTTCACTAATTCGCCGTAGTCCATATTCAGCACAACATAGTCGCCTAGTAGCAATATATGAACGAGAGTTCTCGTAAAATGCGCGACGCTTCCCGTCGAAGTGATTCATAGCGACTAAAACTCAATGAGCCTGCCAACCCAACGATGTAGGCGCCCACCCGCCCGCACCTTTTCTAGCCCGCAAAAAAAGATGATGCAATATGCCCGTTCTATTGTGCCACCCTGTATTTATCTATCCGTTGTATCCGAACACATTGCACAAAAAGTTGTCCCAAATCTCGTATCATACAGGAAGATTTACCTTGAACCGTCTTCATTTGGGTTCCTTGCAACATTGGCAACGAAATATTTCATACATTCAACTTAAACATGCGCCAAAACATTACTATTGAATTTGTCGCCTTAATATACTAAGCGTGTGCATATGTCTAAAACACTCTCATAGTTTTTTATTGTTCTTAATATATGTATGTCACAATTCACTTCATCCGGGTGACAACCCAATTAAACTAGTATTATATTTTCTAAAATTTTATGTTTCTTTAACTGGCTTCCACATTTATTTCCATCAAATATATACCCTGGACACCCATTAACCTTCAGCAAACCAACAACTACTTCTCGTCCATACCTCGCATTTGGGACCCCCGCTCAGTATGAACATGTGGTGGTTTTCATTTTCCAAAAATGTGTCTGTATGATCTCCAAAGAACATCTCGTATGACTTTGTGTATGTGAAAGCGTTATAAAATGCTTTGCTTGTCACATAAGTTTAGCACGCTCTATAATCGTAAATTATACTTATAGTATATGTGTTGGTACGATATGAGAAGTAAAAGTATCAGAGAAAGCAGTTCACATAAGAAACTGAATGTATGGCCCCGTTTACACTGCTCTCACACAGCCATATGTAGAATGTACATTGCACATACATACATGTTATGTGTGTGTATGTGTGTGTGTACTCGTATGTACGCTTAATGCTCAAGGTTTAAATGTTGCTTTTAACCAAAAAATAAAAACAATAAAGAAACGAAGAAATTGTTAGCACTAGTCGTAAACTTCAGCTGGGCCATAATACACTACTACGTATACATTCGTATACATACATATGTATATGTACATACGACTATGTATATGTGTATTTTCGTGTCCTAACAAATATACTGGCCCGACTAAACAACAATACTTGGAAATATGGGAACCCATTTGCTTGGAATAGACCAAGATGTGACATTTTAGTAGTTGCAAAATTGTATTTTAACAATACGTAAGTGTGAAAGGTATAAAATTGGATATCGAACTGACCCACAGGATATGTGTGAGTATATCGATAAGACAAGGGTTTTGCAGAGATGCTCAATATGAGCGTGATTCGACGACATTTAGCCACTGGTATGGGCATATGTCATAAATTGAATGGATGATGAACTAACATGTAATAGAGCTAGGAAGAATTGCAACCGATTGTCGAAAGTTCATAACACACATACAATTAGTAAAAATTTTTTGTAAAATTTTTCGCTTTAGCTAAAATAAAAGCAAACTTAGATTTGCCTATTGTCAATGGGACAATTTGACATTAGCTCTCAAACCATTTCGCACATAAAACTTGTGATTTGATTACGAATATAAACATTCAAATTTGCTAAAATTATGGAGTCTGAGTCTTCGTGTCCTGGACAACTGATTTTATAGATGCCAACCCAATTTAATCTTCCTGATTAGGTCGTAAAAACGCCTATTTAAATCAACCCACTTAAAAATGCTTATTTTATTCTTCTTCACTGCCAAACACAACAACATTTCGGTGTTTTTGATGGTTGATATTACATCATATTCATCGAAGCCAAATAAATAAACTAATGTCAGAAATTTCAAAAATGCATTTACGATGCCAAGAATTTCAGAATTGAGAACGCTTATCTAGCATAAAGCATTTTAATTTGTGAGGAATTATTGAAATCATATTCATTCATTTGCTGACACCCGCTGGTATGTTCTGGGTAGATCTCTATTTAAAGTTTAAAAATATTCGGTTATTCATCGTTGCCCACCTAACGTAAATTTGAATAACATCTGCATACATTTGCAACTATTTAAGTTGTTTTAAAAACTCGCATACATAGAGGACAGAATATATAGAGCAGGACTCCATTTTCGAACGCTGTGAAAATCTTCAGTTCATGGGTAAACTATTAGGGTCTTAATGTGCTAACTTTGATATACCGAAATTTGTTCTGTTCACTCCTGCCAATTCTAAAGATATTAAATTTCTTTACTTACTTTGAATAATAGTAGTTCAATTCACAAGACTACAGCTTCTAAAGTGAACACATACAAGTGTGATCAAAAATAACCGTTATTTTCAATTTTTTTTCAAAATGTATTTATTTATTCATCACTTCTAAAACGCGCTTTTTGGTATCGCCAACAGCTCCTGTTTCGATTTTTCTTTTATCTCCCCAATCGTAGCAAAACGCTTTCCTTTCTTCGGTGTCTTCAGTTTTGGGAAGAGGAAAAAGTCAGCGGGGGCCAAATCCGGTGAATACGGTGGTTGAGGCATGCCTGCGGTTTTGTTTTTGGCCAAAAACTCGCGCACAAGCATCGATGTGTGAGCTCGTGCATTATCATGGTGCAAAATCCACGATTGGTTTTTCTACAATTCTGTGCGTTTCTGACGAATTGCTTCCCGCAAACGGCGCACAAATTCAAGGCAGTATTCCTTATTGACTGTACGATCTTGTGGCAAGAATTCATGATGCACTACGCCATTGCAATCGAAACCAACGGAGCAAAACATTTACATTTGACCGAATTTGACGTGCTTTTTTCGGTCTTGGCTCTTCTGGACGCTTCTATTTGGATGATTGGGCGACGTTGTTTTTGCTCAAAATTTAGCAATTTTGGAACAATCTTCGGTGCCGCACGTTTCATGTCTAAAACATACTAAAAAACAAATAAAAATTGCTTGACATCAGTCGAACGATATGCCAACATCATCAGCAACCTCTCTAATAGTGATTCCACGATTTTCTAAAATTATTTTCTTCACTGCTTCAATGTTTTCATCGGTTGTTGACGTGCTCGGGCGACCAGGACGAGCATGGTTAATGACATCTTCTCGGCCTTCATTAAACCGGTTATACCACAATTGAACTTATGTTCTGCTCATTGTAGACTCGCAGGACGCCACAGTCAAAATTTCAAATGTCTTTGCACATTTAGTTTCATTTTTTACACAAAATTTAATACAGTTTTTTTGATCCATTTTTTCGAATAGTAAAAAATCAAAGAGCACACCAAAACACCTTTTCATCTGTCAAAAACAAACTGACAATCCAAAATGGCTGATATTGTCAACATATGTAACAGACATGTGTACCAACATAACAAAAAAAAAAAAAAAAAAAAATGCGAAAATCGAACATACGTAACTCACGAAATTTGAAAAAAATCCGTTTTTTTATCACACCTCGTATGTAATTTTCTTCTTGAATAACAACAGTTTTTACACGCCTCCTAAAATTCGCCAAGTGGTAGGCAGTAGTGAATTTCTTTCTTCGACTTTTTATATTTCTTTCAGACAGTGGAAGATTTTTTACGTTTCTTAAATAGTATAAAAATACCATAGCACAAATTTCAACATTATAATTTCAGTTTTCAGCTAATATAAATAGTACCAAAAATATCATTCAGGTGAGCTAACTGATATGTGATTGTTTCGAAATTTGTACTTTTCCAGCCTAATTTCAAACATGACAAAGTATTTCAGATGCCACTATCGTGTTCAAAACCTGAGTGGGCACAACAAAAATATAAATTTACGATTTAATATGGATGGTGACATAAGAATTGGTGAAAATTATCACAGCTTCAGAAGTTACATTCGGTTCTACGTATTATTAAAACTAGCCTAATTTTATTTTGTATGAGATACCGCGCAAAAGATGTGGTCGTCGAATCTACTATTATGAATAAAACATATAGGAATGGCTGCAATTAGTTCATCCAGCAACAGTTCTAAGTTAGAGCTTAGGAAACGATTATAGTATAAAATTTAAGAGAATGCAAAATTTTAGTAAATTCGTACAAACATTGGTACAAAAATGATGGACCAACAGATGGCCGAGTAGACACTAAAAACCCTGCCGTACCGAGCACAGTGTTTTGGATGATTTACAAATACTTCGCATGGACGTTATCAACTTCCATGTATGAAACGTTTCCTTTTCATGCATAGCATATAAAATTGGTTCATTTCATTCAATGAAAATTTACTAACGTATTTGAAAAACTACACCGATGGTTTCATTCACATCCGCGTGTGCAAGTTTTTAATCATAATTAAAAATATTATTAATATAACAATTAGTATAATAATTATATAACATTTAATTATAATATAATTAATATATAAAAACGTTAAGGTTAATGTCGAAACCAAAGAATGCAGATGAAGACAGGAATTAAGACAGGAATTATGAAGTTAAGGAATTAAAATTATTATTGTGAGAGGATTCGTGCTGAACTTAAGAAAAACTTGCAATTACATTTATCGTGGCATAACAAGCAATCTCACATTATTTAAAGTCAATGGAAATGATTTGCATGAAAGAACATTGAGTTCTGTATGTAGTAACGCCTTGAACGTTCATTTTGCACATGTAAAATGCTGCTTGCCAGGCATAAATAAAAGAGTTATTTGCATTGTATAGTGGCGAATGATGAAAAATTGATGCATCGATAAAAGAGAAATTTGTGGGGACAACTTGGCCGTGATCTAACATTGAGAGCCAAGCTAGATACTCATAGAAAAAAAAAGCTGACGTGGTGTATTTGGTGGGATCAACATGGCGTCGCGCATTATGAGTTGTAGAAACCGAACGACACCTTTATTGCGAATCTCTATCAAACACATTTGATGAGATTGAACTAAGTGCTCAAGGAAAAATGCGTCCATTATTACTCAAGATACGACACAATTATTTTAAAGCATGATAATATTCTTCTGCCCCCGATTAAAGAAGCATCAGCCTACTATGGCCTATCTGAGTAGAGCTTCACATCATATGAAGAAACCAAATATTGGGTTGATTCCGGTCGATAACCTCAAAAAATAACGTTTTCTACGGTTGCGATATTTGTATGCTTTCAGAAAGATTGGAAAAAGTAGTAGCTAGCGATGGACAATATTTTGAATAATATACGGAGTTGTGTTTAAAAAATAAGATGAATTTTCAAATTTCGCGGGCTACGTACGAGGTGTGTTCAACAAATAAGGCGAATTTTCAATTTTCGCGGGCTACATATATTCGACTTTAGATTATAATTTTTTTGTTTTTTATGTTGGTTCACCCGTCTCGAAGATATGTTGAAGGTTTTATCCATATAGCATATTTAGTTTGTTTATGAGAGGCATAATTAGAACAAGTGTTTTGCGTATACCTTTTTTCACAATTAATGGCCAGTTTTTTGTAAAAAAAACAAAAACGTCCCCAGGTATCTACAAATTTCGTACGACATTTCAAGTTAAGGAATAAATTTGAAAATTAATAAAAAAAAAACTTTGATAAAACCCTTATTAGAAACTGGATTTTGTCTTTATATATGGCAGACTTAGCTCATTCGTGAGACGTAGATTTCATAGTATGGTGGACGATGTACTGGTTAGCCACTAGATAAATGAAACTGTCACAAACCTCCTCCTTGCATACGTAATATGCCAACTTGCTGTTTCTGTTGTGAAAAATGGGTATTTAGCACAACGCATAATTGGGAAGCCAAAAGTAAAACCCCCTAATTTTTATTACAAAGAACCGATTTTTGGGGATATACTAATTGAGGGTCGAATAATATCTGTCCGAAATCAACAGTGCGCATGTGACATTCAAATACAATATTATACAAGTGCCAACTTATTGCGGACTTAAACTATTTTGAATTTTAAAAATGGTTTATAGAACTATTAATTTTTTATGAATTTATAAATGTAAATTTTATTTTCAAATTTTATTAATATCGGTTCATTAACCAATTTAATTTGTGTGAAAATGATACTTTATTATTATAATTGGCAGCATATGGACACCAATTTGCCATCTAAAATAATATTTTGTATGTCAAATAGCTCAGTCAGTTACGAATACCTTAATGCAGTTAGCCAATACAAACTTACGCTCCTTTTAGTAACACACCCGCTTATGACCAACGTCATAATAATTGTGTAGCGTAAAAAATGTAAGAAAATAGTTTTCCTTTTATTTTTACAACACAAAAAAATCAACGTTTCTTTCTTCCCAGAAAGTGGAAGCAAAACTCAAAGATAGGGGAAAACAGTAACAATACTCCTTTTGTTGACTTCCGGTATAAAATTTAAACGGAAATTCAAAGCGACTTCCTCTCAATAATGGCATTTAAATGTTTATAAACTGTGACTGTACTCATCCGGTGCATATATGTATTTTTACAAACATATACATCCACATACATATATATAAATATATATATATGTATATACATGCGTATGTTGTTGCCACTTTTATTTCGCTGTTGGTTTTGTCACAACATACACACTTACGTATAATTTGCAGCAAACAAAAAAAAAAAAAAAAAAACAAAAAAAAAGGACAAAACGTTAAATGCATTTACATATTTATGCACATATGTATATGTGTCCTGCTAGTAACATGAGTTACAAGTATGCACAAACATGTATATGGTGATGTAGGTGAGAGTTTTGGCGCATGTGTGTGGATCGCATATATAATTCGTAAAATGCAACTTCATAAATTTTTCAGGTAAAAAATTGTCATTGTTCTCACTGTTATTGTTTAAAAATAAAAAAAAACAAACACTACAACAAGATTTGTCGTTTTTGTTGGTGGTGTTTTTTGCTGCTAGATGTAGTTGTTGTCGTAGTATTTATTGTATGTGTTGTGTCTACGCTGTTATTATTATATGAACGCAAGGTTATTATTTATTTAATTGCATTTCATTTCTGGTTACCATGAAGGTTTTATGCTGTTTTTTACACAACCCAGCAAACCATAAGATATAGTAAAAATAAAGCAATTTTTTTCCAACAGAAGGCAATAGTAATTTGTATTTTGAGTTGTATAATTGCGACTGGGTTACGTTACATAGCGTTGAAAGGACTAGATCGTATTCGGAGAACTGCTAAGCATTATTTGAGTGCGCGCCAAAGACAGACATTAGCAAAGAGGAACCATGTCAACTTTTATAGTTTTTTTTCTGTTGATTTGATTTTGATGCTCTGGAATGCGGATTGTCAAAAATATTGATAAAATATTGAAAATCGTCAAATCATATAAGCACTGTTTCTATTGCTTACGAGCTAAATATTGCACAGAAACCAGTTTGGAACCAATTGAAGAAGACTGATTACTATAACTGCATTTCCATCTACGTATTGCATTTTTGAATCGGATGGTGACTGCTGACTGCTGCTCGGCAGCTGGTTAGTACTGGTTAGTACACGTGACTAACGTTCGGATGATCGCTAGTTCAATAAGGCTTCCGGCTACCTGTCGTTATTTTAGCAGTGATCACTTCGATGTGTCTGACAAACGCTTCGAGTAATCGAATAATCGATAATTCTGGTAAATGCTTCATAAATTGTAGCTCCTTTTGAATAAGTCTCAAAATAGAACGCATATAAACTCGCTGACTGTGAGAAGCTTTCCCATATCTCATTTAAAGGATGCAAAGCAATTTGTTTGTTTGTTTGCTGACCAGTGATGAGTGGTGGCTCACATACGACAATAACTTGCGAAAACTGTTGGATCGCGGTAAGACAGAATTGGCAGTCAAGAAGGGTTTGCTGAGTGTTTGGTGGGATTAGCAAGGAATCGTATGCGACCAAAATCTTAATTCGGACTTGTACTGTCAACAATTAGACCGTCTGCAGGCAGTAATAACCCAGAACTAGGCAACTTTGGCCGGTGGCGACAATTTTGCTTGTTGATGTAACCACCGTGTGAAAAATGAGCTTTATCTCATAAAGAAAATTTTGTTCGATTGAAAGTCCACGTTTGAATTAGCACTTTTGTAGTAAGTTCTAACTATTTTTACGCATTTTCCGGTTGTTAAACGATCGATGTTGGTAAATGGCAAATAAATAACACTTCAGATGACAGGTATTTAATAACCATAGCAATCTTCCAGTGCAAGCCAAAAAAGTTGGTCATAATACGGCCATAGCGCTCTGAATTGAAATTCGGATTATCCGTCACACTTTCTCTAACAAAAGTTATATTTTCAGAAAAGCGTACATTGCGATGATGTACAAACCTGACCATGTCTGTAACGTTTTCAGTCCCTTCCAAATTCTTCATAGCTTTACCAATTCCTTGCACCACGTGGGCACGTGGTTGAATTTTCACTTTTGTAGTAAGTTTTAACTATTTTTATTGTTAAACGATTGTTAAACGATCGATGTTGATTAATAGCAAACCTTTCACTAGATAAATAACACTTCAGATGACAGGTATTTATTAACCGACAGCTTTGCCAGACCGGCGGTTCCTAAACCACTAAATTGATAGCCCTTTATATGTAATATACAGAAAGAGGCGTTTACAGTGCCAATGCTCTTTTGAACAAATACGTTTTATGACTTTTTAAATCCTATTGAGCAATGCTCGTCTATCCCAAGGGCTGGTAAACACAATATTTATAGAAAATCTTAAAATTTCTTGAACTTGATACAGCCTGGTATTTTGCCGAGACTATATATTTTTGGCTATATATTTTCCGAAATTCAATATTTTCCCAAAACACTTAATTCTTTGCATTCCACACAAATGACCAAACGATTGTGTTGAAATCAGTGGAATGGTCATTCGGATACTTTCCATACAAACTGACTGATTTATCGAAATTTACCTTCCCGACGGACACCCTGTGCATGTCAATTTACTTTCACGGAGATTTCCTGTATTAACGATTATAAAAAAAATATAAATAGAATATTTTTGGGTGGACGGTTTGGTTTAAAAGTTATATATACGAATGCTTCTATAGTCTAACAAAAGCCAGTCGGAAAAGAATCATTAAATTACTTAGTTCTACAGTTACAATTTCAGTTTTTATAGAACAAAACCTATTTATATGAAATTTTGTCCTTGAAAGATACTTAATGACGCTTCCTAAAATTAGTGAATTGGTAGGCTCTGGTGGATTTGTTTCTTCGAATTTTTAAATTTCTTTCAGACAGTGGAAGATTTTTTTACATTTCTTAAAGAGTATAAAAAATGTTTTCGCAAATTTCAACATTAATTAATACAATAGTTTAGAAATTTCGTTCAGGTGAACTAACTGATTTGTGATTATTTCGTAATTTGTACTTTTCTTGCTTAATTTCAAACATGACAAAGTATCTCAGATTCTGTTCAAAACCTGAGTTAATTTTCCCATAAAATGCAAATTTTTGTAAATATCACTTAATACAGGGTGGCGCAATAGAACGTGCATATTTAAAAAATAGATTAAAAAATAAATACAAAAGGTATGGTTAAAACAAATCTAAGGCATTGCAGAGTAATAAATGGAGTTTATTTTTCAAAAATAACATTATCTAAATAGTGACCCTCTCTACGAAGGCTCTCCTGTAACCGCAAACGAAAATTATTGAAAACTTTCTTCAGTAATACTGGTGTAATGGCTGCCATTTCACCACGGATATTCTCCTTGAGCTGAACGATGTTTCTTGAATTATTACTGTAGACATTGTGTTTGAGGTATCCCCACAAAAAAAAGTCAAGAGGCGTCAAGCCTGGACTACGTGGTGGCCATGGAATATCACCTCTTTTCGAAATCAGTCATTTGAAGTGTGACAGGTAGCTCCATCTTGTTGGAACCAAGTTCTGGAATTCACTATTCTTTAACTTTCAATTTCTGGTGCCAAAAATCCGTCCAACATCTCAACATAGCGTTCCGTATTTACCGTGACGTTTCGGCCCCGGGCATTTTCGAAGAAAAAAGGACCAATTATTCCTCTGCCAGAGATTGCTGCCCATATTGTCACTTTAGGACTATGCAATGGTTTCTGGTGTTTGATTTTGGGATTTTCACTGTTCCAGTAACGACAATTTTGACGGTTTACGAACCCATTCATAAGGAAATGAGCCTCGTCAGAGAAAAGGATATTGCCAAAGTAGAAAATCTATTAAGCATTTCATTGCTATGAAGTCAAACTCTTTCAATTCTTGTGTTAATTACAGCTTATATGGATGCAGTTTAAGATCCAATGTTAAAATTCGTTGTAAACTTCGTCGCGATAATTGTAAGACAGACGATCTCTTGCGAGTCGACATTTGTGGATTTCCTCGTACTGACTCCATAACTCTCTCAACATTGTCTTCCGTCCTAGATGTTCTTGGGCGACCATTTGCTTGTGGTTTAAATGTTGAACCGGTCTCTTCAAAACGCTTTACCCATATTTTAATTAGCACTCGGAGCTTCACTAATTCGCCGTAGTCCATATTCAGCACTATATAGTTGCCTAGTAGCAATATATGAACGAGAGTTCTCGTAAAATGAGCGCACGCAAAATGCGCGACGCTTCCCGTCGAAGTGATTCATAGCGACTAAAACTCCATGAACCCGCCAAACTACGATGTAGGCGCCCCCCGCCCGCGCCTTTTCTAACCCGTAAAAAGAGATGATGCAATATGCACGTTCTTTGCGCCACCCTGTACAATGATTGATAAAATGTGATAAAGTATCCCCCGTTAACACTGCTCTGTGTGGCGCCTACCACACAAATGTCCTAATTTAACCCATATACTGGTATTCCTACATTGATACCTTTCATTCAATTGTCGTAAATACAATATTGTGCTATCGTTCAGAATATTTGTTGGTAAGAATCTTCTAGCAATCCATATTTTCCCAACGATACAAAGAGAAGGAAGCTACACCACCTGCCTAAAATGTCTTTACTGTTTTAATTGACTAACAATAGAATTGTAGTAAATTATTAACATATTTTATTTAATTATTAATATTATTGTATTTAACTAGAAATGACGAGAAATAATATCAATTATATTAAAATTTTAGGAACAGTTTTCGACGCAAATGTTTCGTTGGGGGCCGTATCCTCAATTATGGTTGATATAACCAAATATATATTTTTAAACTATGTGTTGACTCTAAAAAATCCTCTGGCATTTATTTATTTTTTATTTCCATTATCTTTTTTATGTATATAATTTTAAAATCGAATGCAGTTTTGAGCAATTTGCTGTTCCACGGCCAGTAATTGTTTGAAGCCATTGCCGTTTTTAATTTCTATGTTGCTGTTTCAGATTGTATTTAAATATATTTTCATTAACAAAAACCTGTGAACATTTAAATGGTATTTTTCTTCTGCCTGAATGTTGATCCCTATTCGGGCGTACAAAGTGGCATTTCGTACTATAAGTATGTATGTATGTGGGTACAAGTGTTCAAGTACTATTGCTCGTATTTCATGAACATTTTAAAAATTCATATTTATGCATATTAATCACAGCGATTTATGTGATACAATATCATGCCAACACAACGTTCTAGGATGTCTGACGTTCGTTGTTATTGCTTCCCCTCAGATAATGTGGGAACAAATTGAGGTATACGCGTAGTAGTAGTGGAGGTTAAGGGATAGGTGGTGGAATATCGAGGTTGGAGGCATCATAGCGAGGTGTTGTACTTTTATTATTCCATTGCAGTATTTGCTGTATTCACCGCTTGTAATATTTTAATTATTGTGATTGTGAAGACACGAAATATATTTTAATATAAAGCAAACACAGACAACAACGTTTACAGGGTGTTAACCAAGTGAGAGTTATACATTTTTTTCTTTGCATTAAAAACGAGGACAAATACTTGCAAGCAAAATATTTCCAGTTGTGAAAAAATATCTTGTGATGTGGTAAGATATGATTTTGTAGATCACCGTGCACTATTTATGTTGTAAACCGCCTATTTGAGAACCCCCTTTCAGATTTTTTCGTGCATATCCAACAAAAACACTGCATTGGAACAGTAGAGCAAAAACCAACCCTCCAGACACAGAAATAGTTCAAATTTAGACCTCAGATAATCAATGTAATAAATGCTTGTTATAGAAGGGATACACAGAAGTGGCACAAATTTGGAATGAAGATAATGAATTTAATAAGGACTTGTTATTGAAGAGCTACTATTAGTTTTGAGTGCTTCTAAATTGGTGCTTTTACGGTGAAGAGGTGGTATGTTAAATCCAGTAAAAAAATCAAGTTTTACTAAAGCCCGCTTAATAAACATTCGGCGCCCTGTTGGGTTTTCTTTCTCGAATTTATGAACATTTCCCACAGATTACGAATTTTGGCAATAAAGTTGAATAATTTTTAAGTGCTTTTGTCGAGAAAGTGTTTCTCCGATTAAATTACATTTTTGAACTTCAACGCCTTTTACAAATTACAATCGAACTGCTTCAAATCCCACAGCAAAATATCAAATATTACATTACATGCTGATGTCTTTTTTGTTTGCACAGCAATGCAGATTTGGCATTCCACAGTCTTACCAGAAATATTGCATCAATGCATGGAGGATATTGAGTAAACACCAACATTCAGATAGCCCTTTTCATATCGTCCACATTATCGTTTTAAACTATTGTGATTTAATGTTCAAAATTTGTGGATCATTGGATCATGAAACATGAAGGATTTATTTAAACTAACAGCGTTAGTTTAAACATATTGAAATTACGATGAATAACTTAAGTTGACCCAATTCTTGTACCCAATTTTTTATAACCATAATAGTGTTTGTTATTGATACTGTAAAAATTAGAAATACTCATATGAGATTCCACAAAACACACAATTTCTTCATCGTGGCAGTAATCTATGTGGATGTAAGTACGATTCTACGTATGTTCATTCATGGGTTTATTCCACTCGCAAAATAGAGGAGGAACCGCCTGAATTGTGAAGCTGAAATTTGGAGAAAAAGTTTCTGAATACACTCGAAATTGTGTAAAATTGGTCCATCCGAAAAAAAACTCGTTCATGCAAGGTCTGAGCTTTCCTCCAGAAAAATTTGCATTTTTCAATGCTGACAGCAACACATAGTACGGTGGCAGTGCTGGGCAGATATTGCAAGCAAATATGCCAACCCAAATACTTCTTAAAAAGAAGCATCCTTGAAACTCTCGCTAAACAGGAAATTAATTGATGCAACGTCCTCCATATTAGGGGACGCAAAGGCCACTAGTAAGAGAAAAGACTTAGCCATTGGACCAAATTTAGTTTTGGAATTCTTTTATAATTTTTTTGTATTAATTCTAACATTTGTTTTTGAACGGGAGAGATAGCGCTAACTACTCATATCGGTCCCAAAGTGTCAACATGGTTATTAGTCTGATGATGAGTCATTAAACAGTACACCACAAATCCTGAAATTTGCTTGTCGATGACAATATGGTGGAAGGTGGAGGAATGAATGGAATGATATGTCACAGTTCATATCGGATATTCGTTCTCTATTAACACGCATTTATGAGCATGATGCTGACACACATTATTGCTTCAAACTTATCTTAAAATTAAACTTATTTCAGCACTTTTTTAAAACGATTGAGCCATATCCGCATTTCTGCTGAAAAAGACTGGCTGATAATAGTCCAAAATTCTTAAAATTTTCAATACTGCAATAATAACTAATTGGGCAATGAACAAAGCAATTTGTTCATTAAAGTCAAGTACTTTAATTAGAGAAACTCTTTATGCTTCTTCTGGAACCTTCAACATATCGCAAAAAATCACTTTTACTTATATAGTTTAGAATTGATATCTCCCTATAATTTTTTTTTTATGTTGTAGAGCATAAAATAAATTGTAAAATTAGGTCGGGTTTAGTCGAGGGTATCCCTACATAATTTATTTTAATCTTATGATTTAGTTTTTTCATAACTATTTCAAAATTTATGCTAATCTAATAAATGTTTCCCAAACCCATATGGAAAACTGAAACGGAGTAAGGTACAATAAATTCTACTTGACCGAACGTATGAAGGCGGTTCCAAAACTAGCCGACCTAACAAAGAACTCACAAAAAAGTTGGCAAAAATTTTCTCGTTTAAGCTCCACTGCCCAAAATTTTACAATCGTAAATAAAGAAACAGACACCCCCAGAGTAGAGTCTGGCTTGGCTTTAATATTGGTTGTACTGAGACCTTTGAAATGGAAATGTTGAATTATGTAACGGTCGTCAATTTTTCCCAAGTTTACAAATTCACTGACATCGTTTAATTTTAAAGGCTCAAATAGAAATACGAAACAACGTGACGCCCCGAAACTTAAAACATATCCCTTATAAGGGCGCCACTTTTCACCAAAATAATTTCTTTCAAACTACACGTCCTGATGTATAGATGATGTCATATGTCAGGTCGGCTAGTTTTGGGACCGGACTATCATCGTGACTGTCACTATATCCTATAATTTTTAAAATGGTGAACACTTCGTTCTGCTGATGATCCAGTAATCTGAGCACACGATCCTTTAGTCGTCAACCTTATTGATTTTTTAAGTTAGTCTTAAAATACCACGCCTTTAACCTCGTAAAATGCTGAAAAATGTACCAAATTCCATTCATGTGACGTTAGGGATTTTGTCTGTATTTTATGTGTAGCGAACGCGACGAGGTTTATTTCACGAAAATCATTTTTGAATCTATAACTAAAAAATATATATTTCCGCATATGCGTTAATATAAAATTAGAAATCAAATGCATAAATAACTTCCGCAATAGGCATTGCTAGCTCGCTTTGCAAATATTTTTTATTAGAATGTGAATTTAGAATTAAATTTTTTTTTTTTGTTTTTTTACAAAAATCTCAATACGCGCATTTTTCTTCTTAAAAATATTACATTATCTGTAAATAAGACAAAAGCAAAACCAAACAGTCTGAAAGCACTAAATATAATACTATTTATAATAATATAAATGTAAGTAGATGTACATTTTTCAACTAAATATCACGTAAAGTCAGATGTGATGACACACATATTGAAACCCAAACAAATTCTGTTAGCCAGGTGCTCGGTTTGCCAAAAGCCTGTTTTAGGTTTTACAGCTCAGTTTTATAGCCCAACTGTTTCGTATGCTTAGACAGAATTATACAGCCTATTTTCATTTATATAGAGACATGTTCGTAAATATTTTTGAACGTTTGTAAATCAGACACCATTCCTAGGTTCCAATAAAATATTTTGAATAAAGCTTATACACATTAATTTGAATATTTTGTACTAACATTCAAAACTTTCTAAGGGTTAGCCAGTATTATCATGTGTATTTTTTTAAATTGTTTCTCTTCGACCTATGAAATCTCGTGTGGTCATATATAAACCGGCACATTCAAATACTTGGTGATATCTTTAATGGAAGTTACTCCGAATTTACTGAAATTTAGTATATATAAAACTGAGTAGCGTTCTAAGGAATGAAAATTGTGAAAGTTCATAAAAAATTCATTACATATCTAGGAAGAATTAAATATGAAAACAACTTAGGAAATATTGTTTTATTTGGATTCTACCACAGACATCCTTTTGAGAATGGATCTAGGTGCAGAATCTCGTTTTTTTTCCTGATAGAACGGATGGGAAACACAGTTGCATTTCGTTTTTAAAAAAAAAAAAAAAAAAGAAAATATAAAATAAATCTTTTAATACTTTATTATTGGTTGTTTTTCGAACATAAAACGGCTCCTTGATAGAAGATTGTTTCACGCAGTTCCTCATACAAAAGGACTTGTATCATAAAAAACAGCATGTACCTAAAATAATTGTGTTTAAGTCGCTTATGCTCAATCGCTTCACTAAATGAAAAAATCGTTGAGGTAGATATACATTTTTGAGTGATGTGATGTGATGTGATGTGATGTGATGTGATGTGATGTGATGT